>JRUC01000091.1:0-44155 GCA_000806385.1 Leptographium procerum | reverse complement strand
CCCCCCCCCCCCTTCCTCTAGAACAAGGACAAGACAAAGAAGGGCGCCCTCCCTCAGGAGATGATTGACTCGGGCAACTACATTGCTGCCCGCACCGTCGGCGACGTGTGGATCTGCTACCCCTGGGAGGCCATAGACATTGACGCCCACGACCAGGCGGCCCGGCAGCAGCTTACAAACGGCCAGAACTAGAGTGGCAGGGCGGGGGATGCGGACAAATAAAACAGGGAAGCGAGACACATTTGACATTTTTGGCGCCAGGCGGGTTTTCCATTACCTCTGTTTTTCGTCCCCTTGATTTCTCTCCTTACGCTGCGTTGCAGCAACTCTGCATAGACGTCTCGCGGAGTTGCATCGATAAATGCTTGTTCGTTTTCATACACATACATTTACCACAACAGGGCCGCTTTGGCGTTGCCTCGGAAATGATGCATGTCTTGCTTGTCTATCGTATATAGAGTGATTTATCTGACCCCCCATGGTATCGTCCCGATCATCCAGAATGCCATTCCGTCCGTATCGTATCCCAGCAGGTCTACCACCCAGCCAGTCCCGTCAGCCGCCCATCGTCCCCTCCCGTAGATGTTTATGCTTCAGCCGCTTCTCCTGCTTCATGAACTCGCGGATCCCCACTGGCAGGCTCTTGTACAGCTCGTCGTCCCAAAAGTCGCTCTCGCCCTTGTCTGGCTCCGGCCCCGGCGGCGGTGGTGGCGGCGCCGTGTCCCAGTTGGTATTGGACCCGCCGCCGTCATCGTCCATGCTCGTGGCGCTCGACACATGCGACGACACCCCACCGGCGCCCGCCACGATGGCTGCGGCAACCCCACCCTCCTGCGCCTTCAGCCGCCGGCTGGCCTCCGCGCTCGCATGTGCCCAGCCCTCCATCTCGTCCCGGTACCGGTCCCAGACGCAGTCGACGCAGCCGCTCATGCAGCAGTTTTCTGGCTCCTCGGGCCGCGGCGGCACCAGCACGCCCGCGATCATCTGGCTGCGGTCGCGCATCTGGGCCAGCCGCTCGGCGCGCTGGACCGGGCCGGCGAGGCGCGAGCCAAAGACAATGCGTGCACGTTCCGAGGCAGTCTTGGACTTCGGCTCGACTGTCGGCTTTTCTGAAGTAGACGCTGCGGCAGCTTGAGGTGTGGAAGAGGAAGGCGAGGAAGACGTGGGGACTGGCACAGGCGATGGCTTCAGAGAGGTAGGAACCGGTTTTGCCGTAGAAGGCGGTCCTTCGCTCTTGACAGCAGAGTAAGGCGGAGGACTGGTGAGGAGAATGTCGTAGTAGGCACCTCGCGGGTGGGCCTGTCTGATCTCGGCGGCGTGCAGCGGCTGTGACGTCGAGAGCAGGGCCGCCGACGACAGTGGCCGCCGTCGGTTGCTCGCTCGTAATGATATCCGTCGAGCCGCAGCCCGCGTTGTGGGCAATAGGCTGTTAACTCTGTTCATTCTCTTATATTCGTGTGCGCTGCACGACGCAACTCCTCTCAAGTGTGTTATAGCGACTGCATTGGCTCGGTGGGATTGTCGGATATCGAACGTATTATACTCGCAATGAAATGTTGGTCGGCAATGAGGCACAAAAAATCCGAGCTCCTCGGATAGTAGAAATCAGGGACCCGATTATTATTACGTCATCTCGCCTAAGCCCGCTGAGCCTCGCCTCTCGCCACACTCAGTGGAATTTCTAACCAGCACGTGACGTTCCAGCATGCGTCGTGTGCTTCTGCAACGAGGAGATGACGCAGTAAGAAAGTCTTAGTTTGCTTATGGATTCTGCTCCATATCCTGAGTGTCGACGGTGTTTTAGTCAGACCACTCCCAGCAACGGTCTCCTGTCTTGTCGTTGTTTTTTGAATACTGAAAGTATTCCCGTCGTTACGTTGTGGCCATCGTCTTTCCTGGCTTCATACGCCTAGCGGGAAAATCCTCCGTTATGCAGAGCGCTATGCGGGAATATCGTCTGTTGCGCAAGAATAAAAACGGTAACAAGGAAGCAAAGTGATAGTACATCTTGATATGGTGTAAGTTGGTTGATTTCGCTAAATCACAGGAACAATGACAATTGCTACATGAATACCCATGAGTCCACACGTGATCTGATGTGCTTAATCAAGGCGTAGCAGAGCCTCTTACTACTTTGTAAGTATTAAATATTTCACCGTCATTTAGCCAATAAAGCTATGCCGGCTGTTATACTAGGACATGAAACTTCGGTCGAGAGTTAATGTAGCCTACTCTGGAGGTGTGTTGTTGTTAAAGTGGCGGGGCGTCTAGAATTCTACATCAGCCTCGCTATCGAGTTTAATGCTTCTGGTTGAGGCCACTTGTCTCAGAATCTTGGGCAGGAAGATATCGCGAATAATCTTGTCTTCCTTGGCGCCTAACCCGGTCCACGTCGGGTATCTCGCGGTGTCCACCCATGTCGAACTTGGCCCTTCCAGTTGTCCCATATCCTCGGTCCACCCAAGTTCTGCAGCCATGTCCCTGAGTTGATTACCAGTGCTGATCAAAACGCTCTCTAGGTCTCTGGTAGACTCGACCGGATCGGGTCTGTTGCCAAAGGCCCTAATTTCACGCTGTTCCAAGTCCATCAAGAACGCAACTGCCGTTTCTAGTGTGGTCTCGACGGCTAATATCTCCTTCTTGGTTCCGATTTCGGATAGAACACTATTTGTTTTATTCTCAATGATGGAGTCAAAGGTGATTGGTGAGCTGAGGCCCTGCTCGATGCCTGTACGCACGATGACGACAGGCATGCGCTCAATGTTGAGCGTCTTGGGGTCGTAGCCCCTGACCAGTACTGCAACGGCGATGGCGCGGGAAGAGCGGCTGAAGTATAAGGAACATCTGATCGTGGACGGCCATTACAGGTTCCCGTACTGAGCATGTCATCGCCTCATAGTCGCCAAAGTCATTGCGACCTTTAACGGCGCTCTGTTTTGCGTCGACTCTGGCGCAGTAGCACGCGTTGAGTGCCCTGATCCGGTCAACTATGGGACGCGAGCAAGCCTCTTCCGGAAGAGCAAACCGTTCGGGGACGATGAATTTGACGAGAAATTGGCCGTACTCAATCTCGCTTCGATAAGGGCGAAACCACTTTTGATAGACGTATATATGAAGATGGTCCCTCAGCAGCTTCGACAACGCGTCGAACTCAGACCCATTAGGTCCGCGTCTCAGGATGTAAATAGGCGCAGTCCGGTTGCAAAAACTGTTTGCCACTAGCATGTGCATATTGCTTGTATGGTTGATATTTCTCAGGCAGCGCTCCTCACGATCCACACACCTGTAAAACCCATCGCCGGCGAAAAGATATAATCGATGCCTTGATTCTAGCTCGCCCCGAAGGCAATGTAGAATCTCATCCCGAGAAAGTGGTCCCTCTTCGGGAACACCGGGGACTTTGTAGCGCAACCCCATAGTTATCTCCGCAGTTTTGCCTAACAGTAAATGATGAATGATGAAATTAAATATGGATGGATATGAAGAATTTCTTCGTTTGCCGAAAAGGAGTGCAAAAAGGAGAAGATAATAGATCCGCACCCTTAATAAATAGATTTGCGGGAGCTATTAGTTGCCTCCCCCCATTAGTGATAAAGCCACCACGTAATCGAAGTAAGAGCTTGTAAAAGGGAGGTTGGGAGGCATTATTCGAACGAGAGTACTATTCGAGTCTTTAGAACAGCTGACTACGAACGGCAGTCGCCGCGCAGCAAGTCTAAAATTGTATTGAGCAGCAGAAGAAAATTACACTTATTTGGGCTCCTACAAATACGTCGGATAACAAAAGCCTTAGCATTTTGATCTGGAAGTCCGAAGCCCTGGATCTGCTGCTGTGTAAAGCCTTTAGCGGTTGATTTAATGGAGTTTGATTCATAAATATATATAATAAAGAAAAGCCAGCTCAGACTAATGTTTGTTTTAAATGCGAGCTTCTGTGTCTCTTTTCTCGCCAACTCTAGGAGAAATGACATAAAAAAATGCAGAGTTAAAGCGGAAGAGCAGCCGGTAAGCCCGTTCGATCGAGCACCATCCAAGCCTTCTCTGATAACGACATCATCGTAACCAATCGTGTACACTTGGTTCCGTATTATCGTGCTGTCTGACCGCGACGGCGTGGCAGCTGCCATCTAGATACCACCAAAGAAGTAGCTGGAGAAAACGCGTAATTCTTCACCTTTAGGGAGAGAGGGAGGCGAAGCCCAAAGATATGAGTAGCTCTTGCCTGCACTTGACATTGTGAGGGATACAGCTGGCGCTGAGGCCTAAACATGATGGCAGAAGAGAGAATGGCAGTCGCGAAGAACTTCATTTTAGTGGATGAGGTTGTAGAGTTGGTCGCTCTTTCCGCGCAGCTATACGGATACCATCTTACACAATAGATCAAGTAGATCAAGAAAGTGCGATAGACTCTTCATCAGAAGGAGAGGTTGTAGAATAGCTCTGTTTACTCCTAGCCCGTAGTTTCGATTTGAAATTCCCAGCCGTTTCTGTTCTACAGTCCCCAGTGTTCGTACGACGATTCAATGTTCACGAGAGCAATGGCCTTCCGGTTGACTGCTGCTGAGTTCGGCCAGCTGGCCACGAAGGGCCGGCAGGTTTACGCCGACCTTCTCAACAGAATCCAGACAAGAGGGCACACTTATGTGCAACTACCGGAGGTCGCGCCACGGTACGTCACCAAGCTGGATCCGCCGTCGAATGGTGCACTCGATGACAGACAGCAAGAAATGCTCGAGAGGGCTCAGGAGCCCGTCGACGGCTATGTGTTGGCATCAGTGCGTAATTCAAATGGTCACAAGTGGCCATACCAGAACTATGTGCATCAAGATGGCCGGGCCATCTTATGTGTGTATAATTATGCAGCAGATGATAACCTTGTTGAGAGTCGGGGCTGAATTTATTGGTCCGATATTATGGCTGTAGTGGTTTCCCGTGTCATGGCCGCTCACGGCGGAGATGCCAACACACTCCGGTCAATATGGAGGTACAGCATTGCTAATACCACGACGCAGGCGCTCATAGTCGCGGTCAGATCCCGTCACCATGCGGCAACTGAATCATCCATCGAAATCCCACGTGGGACGGACGAATTTTTTGCCTTCTTGGGCACAGACAATGGGAAAGATCCGACAAGAATGCTGGCAACGTACCCAAAGATGTTTGCACGGAAACTCATCTCAAAGGTCATTGTCCACGGGATGAATATTAGCCTACTCCTCGAGGAGATGCCCGTCCCGAAGCCAAGTGCCGGGCCGCCCTCGGAGTCGTCGTCGCCGCCGTCGAAAAGGCGGATTCGGTACGAGAAAAAAAGGAACTCGGTGACTTCCGAACAGGAAGTTTCAACGCCAACTCGTACCGGACGACTGGCCAGATGACCTGGACCGACGTCATAAATGCATGCGTGCTGACTTGGGATGTCAATAAACTCAGCCCGCCATCCCCTGACAGGCGCCTTGACGGCTCGGGGAAGAAAATACCCGGGCCGGTAGGGGTCATTCGCACCCGAGCGTTTGGCCATCCTCTGCGTCCTGGCACAACCGGAGAACCTACCACCGCCTATGGAGGTGTCAACTTGATCTCTTCAGGGATACCACAGACCCGGGAGGCCATGCCCCGGAGAGGTGCAACTGGTGATCTGGGGACACAGGCCACTGCTGATCTGGATCACGAAGGCAGACTCATGGCAGTCTTGCAAGTGTGAAAATGCAGTGGGTCCTCCTCCAGTTTTATTGGCGGTCAGCTGCGGCAGAATAGACTAGCCTCTGTCGCCCACTTTCTTAAGACGCGCCCGAGTCTACAACGGGCAACGCGCGCAACGCCAACGCGTCCGCTTCCGCCGCATCGCCCGATCCTCCACCGCGAACCGTCAACATCGCGATTCCAGCTACCATCGTTCGCGCCTTCGACCCAGGCTAGTCTCGCCAGACACAACAACCTGGAGTTCTTGACCAGCTACGATTGATGCAGCGCAGCGAGGCCAACGGCCGCAGCAGCACGCTGTCGGACGCACTACAGCGCACACCCGTAAAGCCGATTCCGCGCCCGCTCCCGCCCCCAGATCCGCAGCGCAGCGAGGACGTTCTGCAGCCGCTGATAGCCCTGGACAAGCGGCGGTCAGGCCTAGATCTGTTTCGAAATGGCGACGAGATGCCCGAGCCGGAGCTGCCGCCGACGCCAGAACGCCCGGATCCCGAAATGTCCACGCCGCCGAGCGGCATCCACAACAGCACGCCCAGCAGACGATCAGGAAAGAAGAACGCCCGAGGAGAGAAGGGGAGGACGAGCAGCGGCTCGCCGCTGAGGCATCCGCCTCTGAAAGTGGTGCTGGAGAGAGCGGGGGCGAAAGCCGCAGGCAAGCGGTCAAAAGAGAGATCAAAGGAGCAACGGCCGGCCGATACGGAGACCGTTGGCATGCCCAGTCCGCGTCGGCTGCGCAGTGGCCACGTCGCACGTGGCATTAAGCCTGTGGTGCCGGACGCGCAGAAGCTGGCCGAACTGTATTCGCTTCAAGCCGAGGTTGCCCAGCTAGAGGCCGATCTGTCCCTCGTGGCGGCGGAGAACGAGAGAATAAGAAGAGCAGCAAACCCCGGAGCCGAACCCTCAGAGCCTCTGAGCAACCAGCAAGACATTGTCAGCTTTCTTCGCCGCCATGTCTTACCGCCAGAAAAAGAAGCACAGGACCCGACGGTAGACTGGGTGCAGGCAGCCACAAATCCGATGGCATTTCTGCCTTTTGGCCAGCCGGCAGCCCACTTGACCGAGCTGTTTACGTTCGGCCTGTCGGCTGCAGAAGACGCGAGCGAGGAACCGCCCATTTCCCACCATCCCATACCTATGATGGCTGCCGAGGAGCTGCCGTATCTGCAAGCATTCAGTCCCCTCTCCTTCCGGTCCGAAGTTTTTGTCCTGCCGCAAAGCGAGCCGGACGCACCGCTCTTGCAGAAACATCTCATCACCGCCAGGTCCACGACCCCGCCCGACGTCTTTCTCGCCCACATAGAGATGACAGTCAGCACCAAGTCTCTGCGCATAACCGAGCTCAGTGTGCCGAGAATCGACCCGACAGCAGCCCCGGAGCTACGACCATTCATTGACCGCATCGCCGTCCGCAGCCAGAAAGATGCCGGCAGCGCGCACGTCCGCAACATCACCGTGCTAACGTGGGCCATGGGCGAGTGGGTGCGGGTAGCCGTGCGGCGGGCCAAGCTTTGGTGCGCCATGGACCGCCTAGTCCGCGATAAAGAGGCACTTCGCGACGCCGTGCAGAGCCTTCGGATGCGAAAAAGGCGCAGACACAACAACAAGCACCGGGACCGCGGCGGCATCAGCTCGGGGGGTGCGGGTAGCGATACCGATGATGATGATGAGCTCAGCGGCGATGCTCCGCGCAGCCTGTCGTTTTCCACAGCCGAGCTCCGCGCGCACCTGGGCCGGACGGCCATGGACCTCGAGATACCACCCCGACAGGACGACTGTCAGTCTGATGGCGGGCCCACCGTCCGCATACAATGGCGCATTGGCTTTGACTGGACCGGCGAAGCGCAGAGCGACCTGAGCATGCTCCTGGGCGTACCGGGCAAGTGTACGTAAAAGTCAAGTTTGGAAGCTTGGAGAGTGAAGTATTGCATTATCATTACGTGCACAAAGCTGACACGGGACGCGAAAATCACAGGGCGCAAAGCAGACGACCGAGGCCGCCTGGCAGGCCTACCCAAGCTCTTTGACCAGCTTGTCCGCGGCAGCGAGGAGCCGGAGACGGCCGTGAAGACGATTGTGGCTCTGCTGGCAGGCGAGGATGGGAGTGCATGAGCGACGGCAACGATACCCCCTTTGGGTTTGGCAGTATTTTTTTCAAGGCGTTGATTTGAAGTGTTCGGATTCACAAGAGGGGCGTTTGGCTACGGCGAGGTACTTCTCCATGGGCCGTACCATATTCTGGCTCGGGTTTTCCTTGGTCTCATTTGGGGAAAACGAGACAGTGAAAAGGGTTGGTGGCAAAATTATGCTGTAGGTATATGAAGGTTTCAAGATAGCCACGTTGCAGACAGGACCCCGAGCATTCCTCTGGACAGCAAGTGTTCGCGCAACGATGCATGCATTCATGGCTATTCAACGTCTTTTTGGTGCCCCAGAGAACGGACTGCTTGGTTTTTTCTCACGCTCTAATTAATGCAGCTTTGTGGTTTCAAAATTCCTTTTTTTTGTCTTCCTACAATGCTTTTTTTTTTGTACAATCCCTTGCTCCCTCCGTCTCATACAAATGTGCTTTTCGCGGCGTGAGGATCAGTCCACGGTGACGCCCGCCTTGCGCAGGTCGGCCTTGGCCAAGTCGATCTCGGACAGGATTTCCTGGTACGCGTCGGGGCAGTCGTTGAACGAGAAGATGCCCCAGCCGAGGCGTGCGAGGAGGAAGGCGCCGAGGGCGACGATAAACCAAAAGGGAATCTAAGCTGTCAGAGATGGGTAGGCCAAGAGCTTGGTCCAGGAAGCTGCACCAGAGAATGGAAGAGGGGGGGACCACTTGAAGCTTACCACGGGCACAATCTCCTCCTGAACGATAAGAGGCAGAGGGATCAGCTGCAGATACAGCGACAAGTACACCTGGACGAGAGAGGAAAAGAAAAAAGTCAGCACCAGATATCGGCAGCTTGTGAAAGCAATCCCCCCTTGGAAAGTCTGCGTACAGACGTGGCCAGCAGGGCCACGGAAATGGCCTGGACAGCGCGGGTCATTTTGGCTTTTGGCAAGGGGCAGCTCGGCAGGATCTCGGCGTGTTCGATGGTGATTGTAGCGAGAGCAGAAACGGCTCGTCCGGGCGACAAGGAAAGGGGAAAACAGAAATGAGCGGTACCCGATTCAGGGAAACAGAAACAGAAAACAGGCGGGATGGCGTGGTAGATTTCGGGCTGGTTGCGACGCGGTCAGGAGCTGGGCTAGAGCAAAGTCGCGATGCCTTTTGGAGTTTGGGGGGCGTTGAACTCCCTAGCACAAGGTCACCTGACACGTTGTCGTTGACTATACGTGGCGCGTATTAGATATACACGTGACCTCATACATGTTTAAATTTAGATCCCTCCTAATCAGTCTTTTTCCAAACACGAATCAACCATGCCACCAACCATGGCCGTTCTGCAAATGGACACGATGATCGAACGCACAGACAGTGAAGATTCGAGACGACCACTCCGTGCCCGAGACCAAGAGGCAGCCGATACTACGTTATTCACGTCTGGTCAATAAGCACACCACTTTTCTTTAGAATTTTCTAGTTTCCCATCGCTCTCACAGACCCGGACCTCACATGGGTCGCAAAGGCCAAGTCCCCGCGACAACAGGTCTCCGAAGCGAAGCGAAGAGGAGGCTGTCTACTTGACCTTTCGGCGCAAGCACACCAACCGTACCACCGCTACACGTCCACAAGAAGCGCGCCTGTGTTCGGATCCCGTTTTCTTGTGTCCGACGCCGACGAAAAGACGCCATTCATAAGACGCAATTCGGCAGAAATAGGAGAGTTCGACGACGACAGAAAATCGTGGACCATTTCAACCTCGTCCACACTGTCGGATTCGACCTGCATCCATTCAATAGTACGAACTGACGAGGGAGCTCGACCTAGTCGACTGTTTCGATGTGACCTTACCTATGCGGAGATCAGCAGCTGTTATCGACGGCTACCCTATTGAATATCAACAATCTCGTAGGATGGCTTCGACAAGAGGGCAGGGGATAATGAAATGAAGGGGTAAACGAGAGAGGAGCAAATCTCGACTGTCTGTCGGCATAGTAGCTCTGTTCTACCTCTTTAAGGTAGTCCGTGACGATCTCGTAAGACATGCTACGGAATCTGATGAAGAAGAGTAACCGGCACCGGCAGTCTAGAGGCCCTGAGTACGACGAGTGCTGTACGCAGAGATGGCTCAGATATGACGACTAAGTGGTATTGTCTCCATCTCCGTATCATTCGCTTCGGAGGTTGTGGAAAAGTGAAAGGCTGTCGGCCTAACGCCATGTTCGAGAAACAAGCAGATCGGTGCTTCGGATTACTAACTTGGGGTGAGGCCAGGTTCTTATCCATTCTTGGTCTAGTGCTGAAAGGCTGTCTGGGGCACGGGCCACTTCCGCACCTGCCAACAGGACTTTGACCCGGGCCGGATGTGCATCGTCGGTGGTAGGAACAGACCACCATCATCGCCAAGGCTGGAGTATCATGATATTTTCGCTAGCAGCACGAGTAGAGCGGGCAAAGGGAATATTCTCAGTAATCCAACTCGCCTCTGCGCCTCGCTTCCATATCTCCTAGGCTGCTTCCATAGCAGATCTTCGCTGCATGCATGGCCTTCGTCAGCTGCCAAAAATTACGCTGGCTGCTTCTCGATGCTTCATGAAAAACTGTATGGTGAGGTCATTGGGCCAAAGATCCTTGCAAAGTTGTTTTTCT
This sequence comes from Leptographium procerum, assembly GCA_000806385.1. Lineage (NCBI taxonomy): Eukaryota > Fungi > Ascomycota > Sordariomycetes > Ophiostomatales > Ophiostomataceae > Leptographium > Leptographium procerum. Next base: position 33,717 of record JRUC01000091.1, on the reverse strand, counting down.
TCCTTCTTTTGCACAACTTGCACAGATCCCCGAGTGCTCGCGTGTCTCGCATCACTCGCATGGACCACGAGGCACGCTACAAGCATCTCGCCTCTGGTCTGGATAGCCCGAGTGATGTGGACCACACAAGTAATCTACCCCTCTAGTCTGGGGTAAAAACACCATCGCCTAGTGCTCCTCCGCTTATAGCGATTGAGAAAGAAGCTCAGCGGCCGGTAGGTGCGAATAGGATGCGAGGAAAGGTGGAAGGCGAGCAAGCGAGCGTGCTATCTCTGACGTCAGAACTGCTAGCCATGCACCTGACTGAAAATCCCTTGACAGGCAGGTTGCTGACTACAAGACCTGCCAAGAGGGACATGCGGCGCCCATTATTAGGTATGCTACTCCCGTATGGCCTACCCGGTAGGTGTCCACGGCAGTTCTCGATGCGGCAGGCGCCCTTTTGCGGGCCTTCAATAGACTTTTCCTAACTGCATGCCCGCACGGACTTAGCAATTTCACATGTGTTTTTGGGCGACGCTATTCCTCGGGCTCGCGACCCAGCTCTCCAAAGCGATAACTGCAGCGGGCGGGCGGCAATATATCTTTGACGCATTCATTCGATTCCTACGTCGTACACAGCAGGAAGAGAGTGGCTATGCAGCCATTTACTTCATGTACTGTGTAAAGACCGGCTAAGAACTGAAGGGAGGATCAAAGAGCAGGCAAGATGCTAAAAGTAAAAACTTAGTAATGAAGACCCTAAACAAACTGCTGCCTCTACGCGTGGTCATGCAGTGTAAGCTACGAGCAGCTACGGAGCACTGTCATAAAAACTTGGGGCCTTTCCTTCCCAAGCCGAAACATATCAAAAGTGCGGGTGGACTAGGAAGGGAATAGTTAAAGGCGAAGTTTATGGCGAAGTTCGCGTTGAAGTGGATACGCCAAAATATGAGTAACCCAAGCCCAGTTATTGTGGGCCAGGAAGGCTCGTACTTGGAAGCGAAGATTAGAAGGGGCGTGGGAATGGGGAGTACTCGTAGTAGTGGGGGGACATTTGTTATGTGAGCCCCTTACATACACGTAAAGCAGGAAGCGGAACCAGGGCAGCAGGTTGAGGCATATTGGTATGTATCCATAGGCATGGAAAGACCCGTCCAGGGCGGGAGAAGAGGGGGAGAAGGAAGGAGAGTGAAAAAAAAAAAACGAAAAAAAAATGAAAAAAAAAAAAACAAGAGGGCCGGTGGGGGTGAAGAACAGGGGTTTACCAGAATAGACAGTGGGACCCGTCATGGGCCTACGAGTATTTGGGTATGTACAGAATAAAAAGTTCTGGGTAGCTATGGGAACCATGCAGATTGGGCAGCAACGAGCCTGCAGTTGCAATCCTTTTGCATGTTATATCCCAAGAGCTAAACCGAACTGGTACCCAAAAGGGAAGCGGTTTGGGTTCTAGTGCGACCTGCATTTGGAAGGCCATAAAACTGTGGAAACAATCAGGAACATTGAAGGGCAGCTGGCGCCGATGATAGGGAGGTCAAGGCTGCAAACAGAGCGCCACCCGCACGGGATGGAAGCAAAATGTTTTTTTTCTGCCAGAGTCTATTTCCCAGGGGTAATGCGCATTCTTCCGAGTTCGGCGACCGATTAGCTGAAAATGCCACACAGACATGAATGAGAACAAAATATGAAGCTCAGTCCTGCTACATAGTATTAATGCCGTGTAAGATAACTTAGTCGGCAAACGCACGCGAATTAGGCCTTGGGTGCGCATCCTTGCTATTATGAGATCTCTTCGTGCGTTCCAAATCTTTAAGCCGTCGCTGTCTGTTCTTCTCGGGCCTACGCCCATGATGGGAAACAATAAAAAAGTTGGAAAGGTTTATATTTGCCATGCGTCATACCGCTGCAGTAGCATTAGTAGGTGTGCAGGGTTCACATAGAAAACAATTACAGATCCATTTGGGCATCAATGATGCGGAAGATAGGGCAGTACGACATCCACTGTAGGGGAAAGACAATACAGAGAAGCTATCTTACATAGTAACAGGGAAAAATAAAACGTCTTGGCAGATCGAAATCGCGATTTCGTGCTGAGTTACAGCTTCGCGTCTTCGTGTTTTTTTGTAAGAGCGAGACAGCCCCGGTTTTTTTTCTTCCCATTTTTCCAATTTTTTGGTGGGTATGGCTCCCGTACGATGTAATCTTTTATCAAAATGCGCAATCAGCGGGCGCCCTCAAGCTTTACAGTTGCCATAGGTGCGCTGCAACGGTAGTGGGTGTCCCTGCAGCTGCAGCGTGTTTTCCGGCCTGCAGAGGGCCAGGGAAGGCCCCTCTCTCTATCCCACCCCCCTGTAATGCCCCACCCATCCAGGAGGACTAAGCCGTGGCTGATCTAGTCTCTGATTGGAATAGTGCCTTGCAGGGTGGAACCGGATTATCCGGTCGCAGCGCCCTGATTGGTCTCTCGCCGCCCCGGCCAGGGAGAAAAAAAGAACGGGCTCTAGATCGCCTCTAAGGGACTACCAGCGAAACAACGAGCTCTGACGGCAAGTCAGCACGACGGTTTCTCTGGCCGATTCGTCTCGTCCTCGCGCTCGTGCTTTGCTTTATTTGTGTCTTTCTTGAATATATGAGGCCTTGCTATATATAAGGACCGGCCTCTGCTGTAGGGTATAGCTGTTGGAAATTGGCTGTTCTATTCTTCATTGTTGTGCATCATCCTCATAGAGTGTTCTCTCATTCACACACACACACATTACTTACCATCTAATATACACTTTCAAGATATACCATCTCTTTTCTGTCTACCAGACCTGATATACTCTACACAACAAAAAACGCCGACAATCGATCCGGACACTATCCACAACATGTCTAGATTACCACCTGAGACCGTCCCTGAGGGCGGCTTTGAGCCGGACGATGCCCAGTATTCCTCCATCGTGCACGCCAACACCACCCAGCCTCGCCGCGACAGCCTGACACGGACGGCTTCGCTCCAGCGCCCCATGACTTCTCTCGCCAACGCATCGCGCAACCGGCGCAGCAGCCACGGAAGCACCGGCAGCCGCCGCGGCCTCGAAGCCGTCAAGGCCACTCGCGACCCAGATCTCGACATCAACCTGCCCTACCGCACTCTCAGCGCCACTGCCAACCTAGACGAGTACCGCCTCGAGGTTCCGGGTGGTGAGCTGGAGGGCCCTGAGGAGCCGGAAGAGTTCGCCGCCGAGGCCGAGCGCGCATCTGTGGCTGCCGGCCGCGTACCTACAAATGTCTCCCGCCGCTACCGCCTTGTGGCCTTTGAGCCCAACGACCCGGGCAACCCGAAGAACTGGAGCAAGGCGTTCAGATGGTACATCACCATGGTCGTGGCCGTTACTTGCTTCGTCGTCGCTTTTGCTTCCAGTGTCGTCACTGCTGATATCGCTGATGTCATGGACCAGTTCGACGTCTCTCAAGAAGTGGTTCTCTTGTCTATAACCCTCTTTGTCATCGGTTTCGGAATCGGTAAGTTGTTCATCTAAAAGATCTGTCAACATTTCAGCACATACTAACCACTTCTGTTAAAGGCCCCATGGTGTTTGCTCCTCTATCTGAAGTCTACGGCCGCAAGATTATCTAGTAGGTCCTAGCTTTTGCTCCATTTCTGACTCGTTCAGGCCTATTCTAACAAGTGTCTTAGTGTCTCCACTTTGCTGGTCGCAGTCGTCTTCATTATTCCCTGCGCTGTTGCCAACAACATTGGCACCCTTCTTGTGTGCCGTTTCATCGACGGCATTGCCTTTTCTGCACCCATGACACTCGTCGGTGGTACTCTTGCCGACATGTGGCGGAACGAGGAGCGTGGTGTGCCCATGGCTGCCTTTTCTGCCGCGCCCTTCCTGGGCCCTGCTAGTAAGCCAATCTCCAGTCCATTTTCGGCAGCAGCCGTTCAAACACAAACAGTTGCTAACAATCGCTTCAGTTGGTCCCCTCGTTGGTGGTTACTTGTCTGATGCTAAGGGCTGGCGGTGGCTGTATTGGCTGCAGCTGATTCTTGCCGGCTTTATCTGGTGTCTTCTCACCTTCACCGTCCCCGAAACGTATGCGCCCAAGATTCTGCTTGAGCGTGCCAAGAAGATGCGCAAGGAGACTGGTGAGCTCGACTACGTCACTGAGCAGGAGCTGGACACGCGCCCAATGTCGGAGCGCCTGATGATCTTCATTGCCCGCCCGTTCCAGCTTCTGTTTACGGAGCTGATCGTGTTCCTCATCTCTCTCTACATGTCTGTCCTGTACGGTCTGCTGTACATGTTCTTCGTTGCCTTCCCCGTCATCTACCAGGAGGGCAAGGGCTACGACGATGGCAAGACTGGTCTCATGTTCATTCCAGTTGCCGTTGGTGTAAGTTACTATTCTTTGCATGCACTATTGCAACCTTTACAAAGACGATGTTTGTGCTAACAAGTTTATTCAGGTCATCCTGTCAGCTGCTTGCTCTCCCCTCGTCAACAAGCACTACGTCAAGATGGTCCACAAGTACAACGGCAAGCCGCCTGCAGAGATTCGGCTGATCCCAATGATGGCTAGTTGTTGGTTCATTCCCATCGGTCTATTCATCTTTGCGTGGTCCTCGTACCCGAACGTCTCCTGGGCCGGTCCCGCCATGGGCGGCTTCCCTGTCGGCTTCGGCTTCATTTTTCTCTACAACGCCGCCAACAACTACCTGGTCGACTCGTACCAGCACCAGGCCGCATCTGCCCTTGCGGCAAAGACGTGCATTCGTTCCTTCTGGGGTGCCAGTGTCGTCTTGTTCACTGTTCAGATGTACCACCGCCTTGGCAACCAGTGGGCAGGCTCTCTTCTGGCCTTTATCAGCCTTGGCTGCTGTGCCATTCCCTTCTGCTTCTGGTTCTTTGGCGCCCGTATCCGGCAGAGGTCCAAGTACGCCTACGGCGGTGACGACGAGGAGCCAGCCAAGGGCGGCAGCGATTCCGACCCGGAGAAGGGCTCTCCTGCTCACTAAGCGTCTCATTGCTCTGGTCCCATTTGCAATCCCGTTTTCTCAACCATCCACACTATAGACAACCAGTCGTTCACGCCAGTCGACAAAAAAACACATTTTCTCTCTCGACGATACCAGTACCACCCACGATCGAAAGCATCTGAATCATCCAACGATTTACACTAATATCATTATTTTACTTTTTACGCCCCGCATCACGAGTTACCTAGATCAGTGGCTCTACTCAACACCATCCAGATGGTGACATCTCCTCCGATTTCATTATCTACTCATTGCATATCAGGGTTGTTATTTTTTTCATTTATAGAAGGGTGTGTCCACCCCGGCTGGAAATAATCAAAAGGAATACCATTAATTATATACCAGGCGGATCGGTTTTGCCGCTCATTGTACATATTCCTAATGGGGGTTTCTTGTGCCGGCTAGGGATTTTCATGTCATCATAGAATTTATATAAAAAATTTGAAATGTATAAAAAAAAGCAGAGGACACGCACTATTGCTAAATATAAAGAAGTCTGTCTCCCACATCTATTCCGCTTCCTCTTGATCATCCATTAAATGGATGCAATGCCGTCAGATATACCGTGGTCCATTTTGCGGTGAAGTCTAGTATCTATATGCATTGGGCCGCAGAATAGCCCAAATGAGCGGTAACGTAACGGGTTAACGGCTGCGTAGCGGCCAAATGTAACAAGCATCACGACACATGACGCCAATGGATGCGGATTTTTCGATCGTCAGAGTGCTGCTGTAAATGAATGTGTGCTTTAGTTGTCCTAAAGTTAGATAGTTAGGCTAAAATTTCAAAGACTACGTCTGTCAATTTTCGAAATCGTGTTTAAACGACAAATCCTGTACTACAATCAGGCATGAGCGTTTTTACATGAGCACAATAATCCATATTCTTCTGTGCAGTGGCATAGCGGCCTAGAAAAATCACCAGTTGATAATGTAACGTGTGTGTTTGTAGATTGAATTATGAACGAGGCAGTTTTCACGCCGTATATTGCAAGGCTCAAATTAAGAAGAATAGTTCGAGCTTATAAGACCCAATAATTAAACTAAAAAGAGCAAACCTTCCCGGCTTATTCGTGGCAGGCCGAAGAATGCTATTGTAGGAGACTCGATTATAGTGTTCTCCTCGTCGCAATCATGGGCATCGTGTTGGTTCTTGCGGTAGGAGCATTTCGTCCTATAAAAAACATTCGCCCTGCTATGTAGCACACTTTTGCCGGTACATACTGCTCAAGATAAATAGAATAACCAAGAGGAGTGGAACCTCAATTTTGCAGACTAGGACCGAAGGGAGAGAAGAGACTTGAACGTTCAGAGTGCAAAATGAAAAGCAAAAAAAACTCAAGCTAATTAGATAGTCTTTGAATATGTGTGCGTCGGCCGGGAATCGAACCCGGGGCCTGTCGATGGCAACGACAGATTTTACCACTAAACCACCGACGCTTACAAACTCGTTGAATTCTTGACAAATTTGAGCAAATTGTTTCCTATATACACTTAGCATATAGTTAATTATGTAAGAAGACAAGGTTTGAGGCAACAGGCTGACCGGGCCCTGTAAGAATGTTGCGCTGCAAATAACTGGATCGAAAAGGATGATCTTTAGCCTGCTTTAATATTGTGCCAACTATTTGGTAGCGTTTTAATAGTGGCAAGGCTGGCGTCCCAGCCTGCATCTGCCTTCCACGCACGTAAGCGTAGAAGAAGAAGAAAAAGAGAGGCCTTGCATTCTGGATTCGGTACTCGACCTAAGTGCCTTATTTTTACTGCGGGCAGGATAAGGCAAAATAAAGCATAGACTGGCCCGGTCCTGGCCAGCTCTGCAGTTGCTACATCGCTTTCAGATCTCGGTTTGGTTGAATGTGTTACCGATTGCCGCCAAACAACGGGAGACCAGGCTTTATTAACTTCAGAGCCACTTTGGCGAACAATCATCTTTTATTCAGTTGATCGCGATAGAGAGAATATGTGCGTTCGCTGTAGGTTAGGTAATCTGGTTAAGCCGTGGACTATTCGGATAGGTGCGGGCGGCCAACAGGCCTGAAAAGTCTGTGGCTTCTACTCTGAATTGCACCTCTAGATCAGCCAAGTGGCGAGCAGCTGTCGTGTCAATCTGCTCCAGAATAAGACATCCGCCCTGGGGTCTTGTCAGTGTCTGGGGGGCTATAGCCAGGGGGGAGGTCGAATGGAGCAGAGTAGCGTACATGTCTTCCATCCACGCGTAGCTCGCGTTGTTTATGCCGCTACTAGTTTACCGCCCGCCTTCTCGCTGAATGATAGCGGCATGGGTACACCACCACATCTACACGAGCAGACACTTTACACCCGGAGCCAAATGTCGCATTGTGCTATTTACGTTCAATTCTCCTGGTCTCTTGTAAGGGAGGATGAATTTCATCCTGTGTTGGAAAAAAACCGAACTGAAGAAACTTTGTCTTTAATTTCACTCACGTATTTATCCGACGAAATGCTTTTTTGTGACGTTTTTATTGAGTATGCACCCTGAAAGTTATGCGATTCCTTTCTTGGGGGGTATCTAGAAATTCTCTACAATTATGTATTATATAAATCGTTCTCTAGGTGCTAAAGACAGATTTTCCCCACATACTTCTTCGCCTCCTTTTCGCGCTGGCTGGTTGATGCCAAAGTACTTTACAGAAGCATGTCGCTTAGAGCACTTTGTAGATTTTACCACTAAATTACTCCGTACCAACGCGTCTTATGATTGGCAGGATCTGAGGCTACGCCGCTAGTACCAGCTGCTCGTTGCCGTTTGACGGATATCGCGGCCCTGCCGCTGGTCACGTGTGTGCCATGCCAGCTGAAAAAAGGCAGGGCGACGGCGCGATCCGTTAAAACTCGGAAATTATCGCGCATTGTGGCTGCCAGATCTATCGTGTGGAGGCCTCATAATCGTAGCATCTCTCTTGGCTATATCCATCTTTGCGACACAGCAGTATCCTATCGCCTGCGCCCCTCTCCTGCCATCGAGGCCCTCTCCCCATCTTGAGAGATAGAGAAAGCATAATGTCGGATCACGACTCGGTTGTCTCGGACGCCTCATCGCAGTCGAAGCGGGAGCGGTTAAAGACATTCATGTAAGAGGCTCTGCAAAGCTATGCTACCCGTGACCAATCTCCCTGCCTTTCTATGCCGAGAGACCTCCCGTCCCAAAGACTGACTCCTTGGGGAGGGTTTTCGACTCTACAGTAAGGGAGAACTGCACCATGCTGGCGACGAGCTGCTCAAGGGCAAGCTGAAGTTGGAACACTCGCTGGGCTTGGGGCACAAGCCGAACGTGATCCCAGCGGGCGAAGCACAGATTCATTCCGAAGAAGAGCGTGTAGTTGAGATTGGCTGGCACCCCGTTGCCGGGCTTGCTGGCAAGTGGTTCGCCGAGAAGACCGGCCTTGGCCGATTGATCACAGAGAAGATCCACAAATATCCCGACCCAACGCAGCACTGGGCTGTGTTGGTGGGGGGTTATGTGCACCAGCTGTGGATGGTGAGTGAGCAGGGAATGACGAAAAGGCGAATGGTTTTTTTTTAATCATTTCTTCTTTTTGTCCTATTTTCCCTGCTTTCTATCTTTCTCACACGTTTACATGTACGCTGACAGCGAGATAGGACGAGAGCCTCGACGTCATCTACATCAATGAGAAGCTCACCCACGATGAGTGGCACACGTTCGAGGTCGGAAAGACGCGCTTCAACGACGAGGCGATTCGGCAAGCAGGTAATGACCTCTGTTGCAGACCTCCTCTCTTTCCCCCCTTTGTGGCTTTGGATACTGATTTTTTTCCAGGCGAGATGGTTATCTTCAACATGCGCCAGAAGCATCCCGGCTACAATTTGATCACCAACAACTGCCAGAACTTTGCCATGCTTATGCTAGACGCTATCCAGATCGGAAAGCATCGCCAGTTCGGCTCCAGCTTTTCCATCTACCAGCGCGCCACCGGCAAGGGCACCATTGCCGACCTCTTCAGCGAGCACCCGGCACAAGACGAGGAAGATGCCGCAGCAGCCATGGATGCTGAAGAGGCTGAAGAGGGCGAGGCGGCTGGAAGCCTCCCGGCGCCTACAGAGGAGGGTGCAGAGCCGAAAAAGAGCTACTTTAACAACATTCTCAAGATGGCCCAAAAGGTCATGGACGAGAACACTACCAAGCTGGATAGCCACCACACGCTGCACTAGATGTCTTGCGCGTACGCTTGCTTTTTGCCAGGGTTTCTGTTTTTTGTTAACTTGCAGTCTGGTTTATCGATTTGAATTGCAAGCAGTTCAAAGGAGCTGATGAAGCATGATAGTAGTTTCATGCAGTTGTAATGTGGACGGTGCTGATGAAAGCTGTCTCGAAGCCTGTTACGTCTCAATCCGAATAACTTTAGAATCTCTTCTACAGAATATAATCAACGGCCGGTTGCCCAATAAGGCAAACGCTCTGCATGATATGGGGCGCCAAGCCTTTCTGGGGTGGAATCTAAAGATTCAATATCAAGCAGCTCTTATCAAATTTTCTGCGGGCCTATAATATGCTATGCACAAAGTTGTTTGTGTGAAGTTCAGTAACAAAACATCAAACAGCGACCTTCATCCGAGGCCTATCTCAAAAAAGAGAGAAAGAAAAAGCGTACCGATGTCTTATGAGTAGTAGTTCTTAGATTGTTTTTGTATGCCTGCTTAGCTGACAACTGGACATTAAAGAGATGGATTGTTTTCTGCGTTTTACTGCTTTGGCTTCCTTTATAGCACGGCGAAATATTCCACCTGTACTTCGGGAGGCACTGCTAATTGCCAGCTCCCATTCCTCTCTGCTTCTCTCTTTATTGGCAAAACCCCCTTTTTAAGACATTGCTAATTCTAGCTTTCTTTTCTGGCTTCCCTTTTCTTTACTTCACTTTTGATTTACTGTGTTTTTGTTGTTCTTTTATTAGTGAAACAATTCATCTTTAAAGGTATAACCGACTACTTCTCTTTTACTTTACTTTTTTTCTTATTCTCTTTTTATTTATTAGTGAAGCACTTCCTTTTTCAAATGGTATAAGCAGCTGCCTTCTCTCCTTTCTATCTACTTCCTTTCCAATATATGTCCTACCCGCTCTACTTCCCTTTCAGTTACTCCTGTTTCTCTCTACTTTCTGTCTGCTTTTTTGTTCAGAAGAAGGGCATTTCGTCCTCAGAAGGTACGACCGACTGCCCACTTCCCGATTTGTCTGCTTCTCTCTGTATATAAGAAACTCCCATTACTTTTCGGTCTGGCTCTCTCCTTTGATTTTCTTCTTCACTTATGACAAGATAGGCACGGTGAGGAGCGCTTGTTTGTTGTTAACAGCACTGCGCCTTTCGCTTACAAGGCTAATTTGACTAGACATTGAACACTACCATCTCTGACTCCGTTTTCGTTTCTCAACAATTATACCGGCGATCATGAATTCCCCAAGATCAAAAACTACTGCACATCTGGCTAGTCTGCTCCCGCCTTACGATGAGGTCATCGGTCTCCCTGATCTCACGATACCTGGACTCGGGCTCCTAAACGCAGGCAGCACTTTTCGGGAGAACAGTGAAAGAACATCAGGTGTCCGGATGGCAGGCAGAAACACAGAACGAAGAGGTCACCAAGTGGAAACATCCAGAGAACAGGATGAGGACGGCTCAGTCTCATCATCACCTGACATGTCCATTATGGCTGCCGGTCCCACGTATCCGTGGGCTAATCATAATGGCGCTGCGATAGAAGAAGAACACATTGAGGTTCTCGAGGATGCTGTCAAAGGCGCTATAGCCTGCGGCAAGCAGCTGGTGAATCTGGCAAGAGACTACGGAAGAAATGGCTGTGTTGCTTTCCCTGCAACTATGGTTTCTGACTTTGGTAAGGCCCACGTCTTTGTAATATTGGTCTTTGATTTGGAAGCTGATAGTAACACGGCTAATGGTAGAGGCCATTTGTGACGAGCATGAGAAGTTCGAAGTTTCCGTCGGCATTTGCGGAGTGACAGGAGCTGGTAAGACAACAATGATAAATGCTCTTCTCGGCTACAACGAGCTGCTACCGTCCGGGAGCGAGGAAGCATCGACGGGATCTGTCTGTGTCGTTCATGAAAACAAGGATGATGATAAGGATATGCGGTTTCGCGCTTCAGTGGTATTCAAAGAGCAGATCGAGCGTGACAGAGTGGTTGGACAAGTTCTTCTGCGAGTTTCGTGGGGCAACGGGCCAGCCGAGGGAGGCCGGCGAAGACATTGATACCGAGAGCGAGTACGATGAGGCCGAATGCCTCGGGACCTACGGTGGAGCTTGCGACATAGCCGAGACTGGCGAAAGCAGCGACAAGGATGTGGAACAAGGGGTCGAGAAATACGACAGTCAGAAGGACGAGGGTGAACAGGCAACTGAGGGAAATAGCGAGAAGCAGGATAATCTCAGCGAGTACACCGATCCCATTTTTGAGGTCTGGAAGCTTGAGGAATGCGACCTCATAGGCATGTCGACGGAGGACATCCTGACCGATACCGATTTTGCCACAGGGCTCCTGTAGACAACGAAGACGATCGGCTGCCGGGATCTGGAGGTATTTGCAGAAGAGATTAAGCCGTATCTCGACTGCACGGCGCTACCCGGGGTGGAGACAGCAACTGGAGAGGAGATATCAGTGTGGCCACTGGTGGAGCGGGTTGACCTGTACGTTCCGTCGCCGATCTTGAAGAATGGCATTGTGCACCTGCGGTCTTATGTTGACTAGCTTCATGTACACTGTACTGACGCAGCTACCATGACGTGCAGACGAAGATGACAGCGACAGGCAGCAGGCTAGACAATGCGTCTCAAGTGCTAGTACCAAGCTCGCCGAGCTCAGACACCGGCTGAAGGTGCTCGAAGAACGGTCGAGCTATCTGACTGTCCTCCTGAACTTCCTCTGCATCAATGCCCGAAACGAAAGAGTGCAGAAGAAGATCCTTTTGGACATGAAGCGGAAGCAGACGCGCTTCCGCAACAGCAAGCAGAGGCCCGCCGAGGAGGCCATCAGCATCCTCCCTGTCAGCTCCAGCTCGTTTTGGCATCTGCAGCAGCCGGATTCGGTCCCCCGCCTGGTTTTCCCACGGTCAACTACACCGGAATTCCGGCGCTGAGCACGTGGATCCGCCGGGCCACTATTCCCGCACGGGAGACGCATGCGTTGTCGATGCTGTACCGGCTCAACGCGATCTTCAATGTCTTGCTGACGTGGTCCATGAAAGAGAGCCTCAGCAGTGGCGGCGACATCGGCGCGTCTAAAGCGCTGCTGCAACAGTCCTGCTCTGCATTCAAGGACAGCCTCCGCGAGGTGAGCAGTGAGCGATGAAGAATCGAGCAACGCTGTTTTATTTTTGCTTCTCTTCTCTCTTTCTCCTTCTATGCTTTCTCTATTATTAGTATTCTTCTCTTTTTTTGGCTAAGCTGACAAGCCGGGGTAACATAGAATCTCTGCGTGTATGGCCAAATGTCATAAAGAGAGTCGAGGACTGCAACCCGCTGCGTGTCCACAAAGAAGAGAAGAAGAACTTTCGGCCCAGCTGCCGCCCGATGGTCATAGAGGCTGTAAAAAACTGGAAATACTTGTGGCCTAAGCGCCCTCGCGACAGCCCGGCAATGCATTGGTGCACCCATACCGCCATCATTCGGCGAGAAGGCAAACGGTACACCAGCAGCGGCACAAACAAGGCGAGCTACGCGTGGATGGAAGACATGGCGGATGTCGTTCTGTTAGGTATTGTAGAGATGTGGAACGATGCTTTCCACAGAAGACTTCCTGGCGAGGCCGGGAAGGTCAAAGACGAGTTAGAGGAGGTCTGGAAAACGTCGATGAGTAAGGTCCGAAAGGTGCTGCCGGAAATGTTTCCCGAGCAGATCGACTATCTGACCGGACAGCTGTGTGCAATCACGGAGATCCAGGAACTGGTGGCACAGAATGTCGAGAATGCCATGTTTCATGTTGCGACCCAGGCAGCCGACGTCCACAAGCTCGTGGGTGAAGTGCTGTCCAAGGGCTGGAACAAGGAGTTTGCAAAGGCAATGAGGATCAAAGGCAAGCATGAGGGGCTCGGCATGGGCACTTTAGTTCTAGTTTGCTAACCTCTGGCTACAGGAAAGGGCACATTTGCCAGACGGCAGGAGTTCTTTGTAGGGGTCGCGACACAAAAGACTACGCCGCTGATCAAGAGAGCAATGGGAAGCATGGGAGAGCAGATCTCCAAGAACATTGATAGCTTTGGGCAGTCGCTTGATGCTATCTGGGACGACGGGCTGGTCAAGATCGATAACCAGATTGATGCCATCTGCCAACGAATTCTCCCCCAGTATGATGAAGGTAGCAGCGCTGGGGCTGCCGGTATCGACGGCGGCAGATTTACGGACCTCGAGTTCCGGAGAGCCGCAACACCGCTGATTGTCAAATGGAAGGCTGACTGGACTCATCCCGACAAGATGAGCCGGATGCAGGGCAGCAGGGCGGAAACGGCCATCCCCAAGATGTACATTGGCCGAGCCAAGGGAGGCGATCTTTGATCTTCCGAGCTCTGACGGGGAAGACTGGGCCTATCAACAGCCGCAGCCACCCAAGCGAAAGCGAGCGGCTAGGAAGAGAGCCAACAGGACAGGCGATGGAGACGGAGACGAGACACGGGCTAGGACTGAGAAAGCAAAGAAGACCAAGAGAACAAAGAGGATCAAGAGTGAGGAGAGCTGCTGAGGAGGAAAAAGGGAGGGCGTTGGGAGAGAGGGCGTTTCAGTCTACACCGTATTGACTTTCGATTAGGTGGCTGATTTGCGAGTCCACAAAATTAGATGGTTTTAGCTCTACGGAGTATGGCCTGGGCCCCTTTATGGCCCCATATGCCGTATTATAGTTAATTTACTCTATAACAGGCCCCAGAAACCCCTTTCCTAGCCCCAGTTAGGGCACCCGTGGGACAAACGGACGCAAAGGCAAAACAGTCTCTCGGGTCAGCCAGGGGTCTTGCATGGAGCACCCCGTATTACAAGTGTTACTTTCTGTATTACTTACTCGTACTCGTATACGAAAATATGCAGTCTTAGCGCAGTGCGGATACGAACGTGAGATGACAGCTCCAGCTACTCCAGTTGGTCGCAGAGAAAGCCACATTGGGCAATACGAACGGCTTTTGTTCCCTTAAAAAAGCAGCTGCTCTGCTCTTCACTACGTAAGAAAGCTTCTTCGTTCCAAAGCAAGCAGCGTCTACTCGTATACTCTCAGCATCTTGTGATCTACAGAGTACCGTCTACAGAGCACCGTTTACAAACTACAACGTCTCCACCTACGCGCGCATCTCTTCATCACTCTTCATCTCTCTTCATCTCATCCCATCTTTCATCTCCAGCCGCTCGCCATGTTTTCTTCGCACCCTCTTGTCGCGGCCGCCGGTCTACTAGTGGCGATGCCTGTCGTCCTGGCTCGCACCGACCTCAGCGGCTGCACCTCCACGGACACCGTGTCTGACGGCACCGCTACCGTGGTGTGGTACGTGCCGGGCACGGGCGAGATCTGCTCGTTTATCGACTGCGGTGGTGGCCGCGCGCCGCCCATCACGACCAAGCCTGGTTGTGCAGGCTACACCGGCACGGCCACGGTGACGCCGAGCTATCTGCCTGATTTCGGTGCGGCGGCTTCGGCCAGCGTGCCAGCTACATCGACCGAGCCACTGGCCTCTGCCTCTGCCTCTGCCACGACAGCCATGTTGTCGTCGCCATCGTCGCCGTCGCCGTCATCGCTGTCCGAGACGTCTCCGATCTCCACACCTTCTTCGGCAGATACCACCCTCATGACCGCGTCGGCCAGCCTGCCCTCTTCTGACATGCCCTCTTCCAGCCTCATCCCCACAATCGTGGACACGACGGCGACGGGCCAGACGGCGTACGCCAACGTGACGACGCTGCCGGGAAAGACGGTGATCAGCAGCTCCACCAAGACGGCTACCGGCACTAAAGAAACGACGGGAACGGGAACGGCGAGCAAGTCGTCGCAGGCTAGCTCGGTTGCGACGGGAGCGGCCGCTGCCTTGAGGGCAATGGGAGCGTCTGGAATGCTGGGAGTGGCGGCAGTCGTGGGAGCGGGCATGGCCCTGTTGTAAGACATAGACGAGAAAGCATGGCGTGAAGAATCTGCAGTGTCTATTTTTAATTCCTCGTTATCACGTAATCTTGATATCGCCGCAAACGGATTCTGTGCCTGATCTGCTGACGGTCAGACGCGGCAGAAATATCCACATAAAGTCCATATCCGGACTAGCGTAACTTCTACCAGCCACTTTTATTGGGCGCGTCCTGGGTGCTCCAGACCGCCCCTTCTCCCTTCCTCGCTCACTGCGGCAACCAAGCAGAAAAGGCGCCTTTGCCCCAGTTTACGAAAGGCCAAACATCATCAAGCCCCCATCCAACGTGCGACGGTGATCTACCTCTACTCGTACCTCTCTCGCATCGTCACTTGCGATACGCCATTGCCGCCTCTTGTTTCCTTCTGCTTCCACCTGCTGCATAGCTCACCGCGACGCTGTTCGTATTCAGCTATCTTTCGGGGGACCTGTTGTCGCCCTTATTGTTATTCTTGGGCTATTTCTTTTGGTCGGGCACCACGCGACCGAGCGAATTCCAGCCGAAGCCGGCTCGGGGCCACCCCGTGATCATCCATCCCTACCTAGCATACCTACCGACATTCCCCATTAAGCCGCAATCTCCCTTCTCCGCACGTTCATAATGGCTCCCGACGTGAGCGCCCTGCTTCAGGTTGTGGACGATAGAGACACGGCCAAAAGCACCATCGAAGTGCCGTCAACACCACCGCCAGTCGACGTGGTCCCTGCATCGCAGGAGACCATCCTGTCGACAGAGGGCCCGGGCTCGCCCATGGACGAAGACGGCTCTTTCCGCACAGAACTCATTGACGAGAGCGACGTTGCTGACTCACCGCTGGTCATTCCTTCATCCCAGACACCTCCATCCCCTTCCCAAGCAGTAGTATCAGCGTCAGCACAAGACCGCCAGATGCAACGGGCGCACCAAGCAAGCTATATCAACCACACAGGCCATAACGGCCACAATGGCCAGAACGGCCAGTCCACGACGGCGAATGGCCGTGTTAGCAGCTCTTCGCAGCGCTCGGCCATGCCGTCGCCACCCGTCACGGGAGCCGACTCAGCGGGCAGGGACCGGCGGCACTCGACGGCTGCATCGCCGTTCATGGCTGAGTACGTGCCGCCCTCGCCCTCACAAATCGCGGCCGCCTCGCGAGACGAGCTCCGCAGCATGCTGCAGGCCAGCATGGGCGAGCACACGCGGCTCAAGATGGAGACGGCCCACCACAAGCTGCAGTTCAACCTGCTGAACTTGCAGGCTGACGAGGACGCTAAGCGGGCCGCCGTCGAACACGAGATGACGCGCCGCGAGGTGGAGGCGCTGCGCCAGGCCGAGAGCGCGCGGCAGGCGCGTCGTGAGCTGGGCGGCGCAGCGGAGTCGTCGCAGGCGAGATACCTGCAGCTCAAAGCGTCGTACGACGAGCTGGTCGAGGAGAATGAGAACCTGCAGAAGCGGGTAAAGCTGGCCAAGCGGATCATCCAGCAGAAGGAGGAGGAGACGGCCAGCCTGGGCGACGAGAAGGAGCTGCTGCTCAACCGCCTGCGCGAGAACCGCGAACACTTCCACCTGCTCTGCAGCCCCGGCGGCATGTTCCACGGCGCCATGACCCCCAAGACGGGCACATCGCCCGTCCACACACGCGGCACCCCCTACCAGACTCCGCGAGCAAAGATTAGCGGCGGCGGTGGCGCCGGTCGGCCGGGCAGGGACGCCAGGGAAGGCCGCGGCATCTTGCTCGACCATGACCACGACCACGGCCACGGCCACGAGCCCATCGCGGCGCTGCTCCAGGCGCTGAGCCAGCAGGAGAACAACAGCGCGCCCAACACGCCCATCACCGGCCATCGCCCGCCGCCGCGCCACGTCGCCAGACATCAGAGAAACGTGCAGTCCATGTCGTCGCTGCCCACGACGCCGGCGGCCCGCTCACGCAACGGCTACGCAGGCTTGCTGCCGTCTGCCGACCTTGTTCCCCAGACTGAACCGCCGGCAGTGCGGTTCCAGGGACCTTTTGGCGGGCCCAGCATTGGAGCCACCGTCAGAGCCAGCGCCGGAGCTGTCGGGGTCAGTGCTGGGTCCAGCGTCGGAGCTAGTGCGGGTCGCTATCTCCCCGAGACACCCACACGCCATCGCCACCGACTCCCGGACCTGCAGGAACGACACCCGAGCCGTGAGAGCACCATATCGGCCGACGAGGACGGTGGAGGCGGTAAAAACAATGAGGAGCTGGCAAGACAAGCGTTTGAGCTGGTGGCTGCACGGGCTCAGGCTCAGGCGCAATCCCAGTCCCAGGCTCAGCAGCAATCGTCAGCATCCTTCCCGCCTAGGCTCCCGCAGCCACGCCCCACACACCCGCACTCGCACTCGCACTCGCACTCACAGCCGCATTCCCTGTCGTCTTTCCGCAGCCGGTCGGATGAGGACGTCTTCGAGAGCCAGGCCAGCCAGGCAGCCTCGGCGATGCTGCGGAGAGATGCGCGCGAGAGCTTCGAAATTGCCGCCGCCGCCAGCCCGCGCGACGGCACGCCGGCGATGTCACAGGTCCCCGTGCCTTCGGACAAATCGGCCAAACTGCAGGCCAAGCTGTTTGGCGGGCTCAACAAGGCTAGCAGCAGCAGCAACAGCAGCAGCAGCAGCGTAGCCGTGGACAAGCGCAAGTTTAGTGGCGCTATGGGCAGCTCTGGCCAGGGTTACACTGCTGGTGGTGCCGCCGGTGCGGACAGCATGGGCAGCATGGACGGCGGCTTGCAGCAGCCGAGCCCGACCAAAAAGGTGCGCGTGGTTCCATCGCTGCGCGACGTTGACGACAGCCACCGGCACCACCACCACTACCAGCAACAGCAGCAGCAGCAGCAGCAGCAGCAGCAGCAGCAGGAGCAACAGCCGCGGGTTGGTCTGGGCATACAATACAACTGAGTGGACGTGGAGCCAGCGAGCACTCGTGGCCGTGCCGGATTCTTCTCTTCTGGTTGAGGCTTTTGTTTGCTTTTCTCCCTTTTTTTTTTCTTCTTTTTGCTCAACGGCCCGTTTAGTGACATGGCGGAAGCGTCCTATCAGCTGCAGGGTTTTGCTTTGGTTTTACGATTTTGATTCCGGATGTCTTGGTTTCTTGCAGTTCCTATTATTTTTCTTTTATCATTTTTTGATATTTCTTTCCATCCCCCTCTTATGCTCTTTTTACTCCCCCCCTGCGTGGCATGAGATGAACTGGTGACGGTCGTGGCTTTTAGGCCGTCTGGGACTTGTATCATTACTATTTATTATTTTTCCTTCTTTCTGATGATGATCCTTGGTTGGAGGCTTTAAAATGCCGTCCATTTTTATTGGGCGCCGGTTATTAACGAATGCGATGAGAGCAGGCCATAGTTTTTAAAGATTCTTGAACTTCAAGCAGAGCTTCCCAGATGTTATGTTTAGTGACAATCCGTAATGATTAAACGGTTCTTGCGGCTTCCCAACAGCACGCAAGCCACCTCTGTGCTATCAGCACCTACGGAAATGCCCCATGGGGATTATTGCCAAGAGAAAGCAGAAGATCAGCACCGAATGGTCCGTTGGCTCTGATACAGAAGTCTCGGCACCATATTTACAATAGTGTCTATGCCAGTAGACATGCTGTACCGACCTGGAAAAGGGGATTATCAGCTCCTGCACCGGCAGAACATCTGTAGCTCGCAGGAGCCGCAAGTTGGTCGCAGCAGCGATACCTGGACATCTCTGCCTTGTGAGGCCCGGTTCAGCGCTCTACAAAAATAGATATGGTGGTGCTTGGCAGACCGTTTGGCCTCGCCAAGAGACATAACGTCCCATTAGGGCTCGCTAGATATGCATACCGTTGTGCCGACGCCGCGTGCTCTTGTCTTATTGGCCTCCCGCTGCTCAGCTCGACTTGAAGTCTGACAGTGGGGTCCGATACAAGACTAGCACACATCTTGTGTACATGACAGCGGAGGCCAGCCGTGTGCTAACACCCTTCGTTATCATCTCCGCTTTGCTCTCTCCGCTTTGCTCTCTCCGCCTCGCCATTGCCGCCTCATCAGAACCACTTGCGATGCCAGATTCTTCCTTTTGAAGTCCTCATTTCTCTTCTTCGCACACATCACCAGCTTATAAATCGCATTGTTCATCGGGGCCGGACGTTTTCAGGAGCCATGTCATCGAGCTCTAGCCTCTCAATTCCAGTTATCTGCTATGATGAATGCAGTAAGAAAGCCTCTCCAAACAGCTCGCATCTGCGGCTTCTTGTATCCGGTCTTTGCTCTCACACCCTCTCGCCATTTCTTTCTTGACAGACAGCGCCTACATCGAGGCCCAGTCCGTGGGCAAGACGGCTGCGCTATGCAACTCCAACTCAACATTTTTACACGACTACGAGCTGTGCGAAGTCTGCGTAGATGCTAACAGCGCCAACAGCACAAGCAATGCAAATCTGAGCTCTGCCTTTGTCTCCTTTCTCAATTACTGCGGCATTGTTGTCGACATCGTGACCGCTACGTTCACTCTGCAGGACTTCTCTGTGACGACACTGGTCTATATCTCGCTTGGCGATGCCCAGACGGCAACGACCAGCAAAAGCAGCACGGCCTCGACTTTGAATACAGCATCCAGCACCGCCTTCGCCACGTCGACGTCTACGCCAATAACAGCACCGGAGACGAAGACAGGCTGTAAGTCGTGATTAATTTGCATGCATCGAATATTTCTCTCTCGCAGCGATGGTCTCTCTGCTAACAAGTTTTCTTCCCACAAATAGTGAGCGCCGGAGCCAAAGCAGGCATTGGCGCCGGAGTCTCCTGCGGCCTGCTCGTCGTCTTCATCGTCGCCTTCTTCATCTTTCGACATAAAGGGAAATACTTTACACGGAAGAACAAAGGCGTTGTCCCGCAAGAGATAAACGGCCAGGAGATCTACGAAAAGAATGGCCTAGGAATACAGGAAGTGAGTGGACAGGAAGTACATGAGATAGGAAGTTCCAGCCAAACAGCATCACAAGAACAACAACATCAACAACACGAACAGCCTCAGCAGCTTCCCGCCGAGCTTCCCGGAAGCGTAGTTGAACCACAATGTGGCGGTCAAGAAGTAGGGCAGGAGCAGCGGCAACAGCAAAGTTAACGCGGGTACAAGCTCACGCTTACATAATATCTTTCTTTATTATAACAGCCCAATATAAAAGACGGAATACCGTCACTGAGAATTTCCTTCTTCGGAGGTACACCTGTGCTGTCACCGCTCTGGCCTGCTTCGCGGGCGTGCCTTCGGGTGTTCCTACGTCACAGCCACGTAGACTCTTTTTTAGCCACTCGGCTGCAGTTGCCAATCTACAAAAATTGGAAATAGGATATAGGGGTCCATTTTTAGACTTCTTGCTATTACTTTATCACCACTATAAGATTGGCACTGTTTGCATTGCATTGTAACGCTGGTAAGGTAGATATATTGTGTTTACGATAGAATGAAGAGGTGCCCTACCTGTTTATAACGTAGTTGGAAGCCCTAAAAAGGTAATGAAGCTAACATATTTTTAAGCTAGTATAGTTGATTTACATTACTTTCAGACACTAAGTAACTTACCTTATATAGTTACTAATTAAGATATAATTTTTAACTAAAAATAAAATGAGCACGCAATTAAATTAAAAGCTATACTATAAAAAAGGACAACAGTTACAAGAGGAAGATCTAGTGAGCCCTTAAGGTAAAGAAACGCTATATTAATATAAATATATAAGAGTATAAAGCATAGCGAGTTAAAAGAACGGCACATCAAAGCCAGGATCGTACTACAAAAGTAAGGACTCGTTTAAGGCCCCTTAGGTACACGTTTAAAGCTCCCTAGGCTGCAGTTAAAGTTATTTACACACTGCTGTAGCGCAGCTAGCGCTGGCCAGTGCAGAGGCGCCAGTGCTTGGCCCCTAAAGGCGACGAGGAATTGGCAGGGGAAAAATGACGGTTTTCGTTGTTTATAACAGAATGGTATGGCACTCTAGCGAATAGCAGAGCAGACTATTACAAGTAGTTGACATTGCATCTAAGACCATGTAGAAGGACCAAACGTGCCGTTTGCCGGCATTGGCTTCCACGGCGTTCCTTTACCATCGATCGTGGTGCTTTGAACGGTATTGCCCCACCAGGTGACGGTGGCACCGGGAAAGACGACAGTAAAGAAGATGATGACAGCAGAGACGGCGAGGCCCGAGTCGAGAGCAGCCGAGAGGACGTAGTTGTACTGGAAGCAGCAGGGTCAGAGGCTATTCCAGGAAAAAGAAAGAAAGAAAAAGAAAGAAAAAAGCCGAGTGAGCTCTTGAGTTTGGACATACCTTGGCCCACCACTGGGCATATTTGCCCTTAATCCAGCGGTTGAAGATGTAAGACACGACAAACGCAGAGGTGTAATTGATGCCAGTGGCCGGCGGCACGTTGCCTGTGCCTGCGAAGAAGATGGGCCAGTGGATGCTCTGAAGGAAGCGGTTCTGGGGCCAGCGCTTGCAGGCAAAGAAAGTGATGAAGGGCAGCAGGGCGCCGATCCAGAAGAGGTGGAGCAGGCCAGAGTAGATCTTGCCGACGCTGTATAGGCGGGCGGGGCCGATGGCGCCCCAGATGACGCTGGACGAGAAGTTGACGGTGCCCTGGGGGCAGGTGTAGCCGTTGGGCTGGTCGGGGCTGCAGACGTCCTTGACGTGGTGGAGCATCCAGAGCACGACGGCGTTCTGGGTCAGCGAGCCGAGGATGCAGGCCGACAGCTGGGCCGCGAACAGGGTGCGGCGCGGGATCTTGAGGTAGAGGCCGAGCTTCATGTCGCTGCAGAAGAGCATGGCCTGGCTGAGGCCGGTGTAGGCGTAGAACTTGAAGATGAGCAACACGACGGGCTTTCCGGGAATGAGGTAGCCCGAGACGATCTCGCCGAGGACCGTCAGCACGTTGCTGTTCAGGTTGGCCACCGCGTACACGTAGCCGGTCGGCACGAGGTAGAGCACGGCCATGGCAAAGGCGAGGAAGACGGCCCACACGGGCATGCCGGTGTGGTAGACCTCCTGCACGATGATGGCGAGCACCAACGTGGCCACGGTCAGGATGCCGTACCACCACCAGGGCACGTCGGGATATGCCTCGATCAGGCGGGCGTGGACGTCCTTCTTGCGGTCGGGACGGGCTGCGGCCAGAATGCCAGGGCCGTAGTTCAAAAAGATGAAGACGGGCACGCAGGTCATGACGGCAAAAGAGCAGCCGTAGGAGAGGGCAAAGGTGACGGGCATGAAGATGGGGCTGTACTCCCTGTAGGCGTCGACCAGAAAGTTACCGTGCTGATCCACGACGCGGGTGGCATTGTAGGAGCTGCCGGTGTTGTCGTAGGTGCTGCTGCCGGAGAAGGGGAGGTAGGCTGTGTACCATGTGTTTGTGTAGTAGAGGATCGGGGTCACGAGGGCAAACATGATGGTCCAGCCGGCAAAGACGTTGGCCTGGGCCCAGAAGGGAACGACGAGCGGGGAGCCGTTGTACGCAATTTGTGACCAGTCAAAGGTGGTCGGCAGGTAGGCTAGGCCGGTGGACATGCCAAAGAGGTTGTTGACCACGGTGTTGTCTGTTTCGTTAGAAGGGAAGAAAAGAAAAGAGAAGAGATAGACCATAGAAGAAAGAATAAAGAAGAAAGAATAAAAAAGAAAGAAAACTTACTTGGGGCTGCCCAACACACAAAGGCAAAGGTGCTCAGGGCCGTGAAGAGGAAGCCTGGGAGCCAATACTGCGAGCCGTGTTGTTAGTTTAGAGCCTGGGATCACTCTTTACACTTCAAGAAGCAGCCTTACCCAGCAGAAGGAGCAGACGAAGACGATGGTGAAGAAGCGGTAGCGCGAGATGTGCCAGCCGTCGGCCACGGGGTTGAGGCGTGCGTGCAGCGTCTGGAAGAGCGCGGCGTTTGCCAGGGTCGAGGGCCAGATCATGTTGGGCGGCTCGACGATGAAGCGGTAGGCGAGACCGGCCATGCCGAGGCCGAAGAGCTGCATAGACAGGGCGAGGAGGAACTGGTAGGCCACCGGGGTCTTGAGGTTGAAGAACGTCGGCGCGATCTGGGCCTGGATGATGTCGGTGGCCCACGAGGGACCAAAAGCGAGGTTGGACATGATGGTGGCGACACAGTGCTCCTTGATGTTGAAGTGGTGGTCGGGGTTCCAGTTCCAGCTCCAGTCCCGACCCAGAAACCGGATCGGCCGCCCGGATGACACCGGCAGCACGCGAGCCAGCAGCGTGCCGACCGGGAAGGCCAGCAGCTGGGCCACGAGCGACGAGATCGTCACGGACGGGTAGCGCATGCTGAAGAACTGGTTGATGCCCGTGCCGACGATGGTGAAGACGAAGCCGGTCAGCCACATGCGCAGCGTGTTGACCGGCATGCCCGTGTCGTCCGTGTTGGGCACGTTGGCCCGCACTTCGGCAAACGGCGAGTTGTCGCTGTCGATTGTGTACACCTCCTCGACCGTGCCGATGCCCTTGTCCAGCATCTGCTCGCCGACCTCAATGTCATCGACGTCGACGCCGACACCGACACCCGCACCAGCACCAGCCGCCTCGGGACTGAGCCCAGCCGAAGCCTCGGCCTTCTTGTCCACGGCTGCCATTTTTGCGTTTTCTTTTTTCTTTGGTTTCCTGACCAGGAGGAGGCCAAAGCAAAGGAAAAGAAAAAAGGGAAGACGGAAATAAGAAATGAGAAATGAGGAATGATAGAAACACGGTGTGGCCTGCTGCCCTTGTTGCGTTCTTGTCCCCGGGACCTCTTGTGCTTTAAATCAATTTTCGTCTCGCTTGGCTTGGCTGCGTCCCCTGGCATGCGAATATCAAAGCGATGGCCTAACCGTGCATAGTGCCACCCAAGTTGTCCAACTTGTCAGACTACTGCGCTATGGACAAGCCGTCCACTTGTCGCAATTTTTCAACTGATAAGGCAGGGCGAGTGCCTGTCCAGAACGACATTCTCGCGCTTCCCCGGCTCCTGCTTGCGGGGTCTAGCGTGCTAGCGTGACCAGATGCCACTCGTAAAGAGCCCGATATGGTGTGTCTGTTCTCAAGACAACTCGCTGAGATGGCCTGGAAAAATCTTCTAGCCACTGAAGGTCCAGCCGACGTCGCTTTTCATTGGCCAACTGCTGACTGCCGTTCTTGCCCCTTTGGGAAGACCCGCCTGTTCGCTCTAGCGCTATCCGACCCAAAAAGGTCGGATGGTCCAGGCGAAGCCAATCACGAGCGCCCGATAGGCCTCTGTTGAATTTATACAACTGCAAACTTTTACGTCAGGCAAAAAACCACGTTGTGCGCCATGCGACTTGACGACGGGTGACCGGTTCTGACGGCGGGATAGCCCAAGCTGGCAGGCAGGTTTAATGTAACAACTCGGACGGGTCGAGATAACGGACAGACGGGGTGAACGGCGAAGCGAAGGGGGGGAAATAAAATTGAAAACAATACAGACAACCCCCCAACTCTATTGAGGCCATTATCCCCCATTGCCCACACTCTGATCACAGCGAATAATCCACCGGCACGGCTTTAGACCACCACTGGGCAAAAGTGGGCAGTCTCCGGCCCTGGAGCACATCTTCGATTGCGCTTCCGTATTTGATCAATGTCGGCTCGCTCCAAGCTGTCCCAATCAGAGAGATTCCCACGGGAACGCCGTGAGCATTCGCCGTCCCGATGGGCACTGTGACCATGGGGTAGCCAGCAATGGCCGGCAGATTGGTCGAGCCGCCGGCGGACGGCACGAGAAGGCTACTCAGCCGGATGGTCGTGCCGTTAGGGTACGAGTAGGACAGCGCTGCATCGATGCCCTCGGTACGCGAAACCCGGTTGAGGTAGTCCAGGCACTCAAAGTAGGACGAGTTCATCTCGCCTCTGGTGGCGGCGCTGTCGAGAAACGCGTCCTGGCCGGACTTGAAGCCAGCGACGGTGCCACCGACTCCGCCTTCAGTGCCGGTGTACTGGATGTTGAAGGCGATGATGTCCTCGATAGACCTGACATTGGTGCCATTCAGCTCCGACAGGTAGTCCCGGATGTTGTTGTAAAAGTCTACATTGACCCTGTATAGCGCCGTCAAAAGCGACGACGGCCCCGTCGACCACGACCACCCGGATGAGCTGAGAATATCTTGGTAGTGCGGGAATTCCGTGCCGTTGATGATGGTTGCGCCGGCCGCTTCCAGCTGGGCCACGGCGTCGAGCAGCGCGGGCAGGTCTGCCGCGTTGGACGTCTGGGACCAAAGCGATAGCCAGGGAAGGCCAATGACAGCACCTCGGAGGGCATCTTTGGACGCGAGGAACTGCGTGTAGTTCCCGTCGGCGGGCCCATCCTGGGCCAGAGTGTAGTTGTCGCGAGGGTCGACGCCGGCGATGGCCTCGAGCGCATAGACGGCGTCCCGGAACGTCCGACCAAAGGTCCCTACCGTGTCCTGGTGGACAGACTCGGGGACGACGCCTGCTCGAGAGGTCAGGCCGACGGTGGGCTTGAAGCCGACGATGCCTGCTCGTCGTGCCGGGCCAATGACGCTGCCGTCGGTCTCGGTGCCAAAGGCAATGGGGACCATGTTGGCGGCTACGGCGTGGGCGGAGCCAGACGAGGAACCGCCGGGAGCAGTCGACAAGTTGTAGGCGTTGCGTGCCTGGCCGCCTCGGGCAGAGTAGCCAGATGATTTGGAGTTTGACCGCATAGACGCCCACTCATCGAGCGTGCTCTTGCCGAGGAGCACGGCCCCAGCATCACGAAGACGCTGCACGACGTGTGCGTCACGGGGGACGATCGAGCCCAGAAGGGCAAACGAGCCGGCTGTGGTCTCCATCTTATCTTTTGTAGCAATATTGTCCTGCGATGTTTTGTCAGAACGCCAGTACATGGCTAGAAACGTCTCCTCGTGTCCTTACCTTTACGAGATATGGTATGCCATGCAGTGGGCCGCGGACAGCTCCGGCAGCCCGCTCCATGTCCATCTGGTCGGCAATGGAGAGGAGATCCGGATTGACTTCGAGGACGGCACTAGCAGTAATGTGCAGTCAGCGTCTTCATCTTGTTTCTGTTTCCTACAGGATGCGAGCCGGCATACTTGACGTAATCATTCAGCTGCATGATTCGGCCGAGGTAGCACTTGACCAGCTGCCGAGAGGTCAACAGACCCCCGGCCATCCAATCTTGCATCTGGTCAACCGTGGCCTCTTCCAGCGTCAGGCCGTGGCAATCAGCCATGGGAAAGGGACTTTCTGGCTTCTCGCAGGATTTCTGCGTCGATGTGCCATTTGGATTCACCCAGTGGAGGGCTCCGGCCTGAGGAAAGTAGAATTTACTCTCCGTAGGATATGTGGCATCGACATCTTCGAGACTCAGGATGCCACCTCGCACCAGGGTCGCGCTGCGTACTGAATGAAATGTCGCCAAAAGAGCGACAGTGGAGGCTGCAAAGTTCCGCATGGTGATTGCTGTATGGGTCTGAAGCCGTGAACTGAAGATTAGATGTAATGTCCCTGCACTTTGGACGTTGAGGCTTTACTCGGTGAAGAATTGCGATCAGCCGATGCCGGTCGCCAAGACGAGCTTATCCACTGACGGATGTTTGCAAGCTCGGATGGCTCGCGTAGGATATCTGCGCTGCTGCGCAAGATAAGCGTAGAAAGAGGCATTTCAGCAGGAGCTAACAGTGGCAGCTGCTACGTGAAGCAGAGCTTCTTGCCCTAGCCGTAAGACCGTTGAAGCCTGCGAGAGCGACTGAGGACACATTAGGTGCGCTCCCCTAAAATCTACTCGTATCTGCACTCCCATCAGTAATAAAGGCACCATGCGATCGAGTGTGCGTTTGTACTGGCAATAATTCAGATGATATTCAAAAATAAAAGACCCAAAACACTGAATATGGACAGAAAAGACTAGTAAATACCATACAAAACGAGCTGCGCAGCCGTGCGATCTTCTATTACCTTAGGCAGGCCGTCAAATTGGTTACGGCTACTCTTAGCTGCTCTTCTTTTGCCGCCAACGCTCGCTCAGATTTCCCTTCCATGCTTTTATATTGCTTGACAGCACCTTTCCCCAAGACGCTTTCCTGATGGCAAGGTATCGCTTTTCACTGACTAGCTTCAGCAAGGCCTGCCCAATCTCCATAGCCTGTGTTACATCCTCGTTTGATAAAACAGATGCACTGCAATATCTGTACGGCTGAGAATCTTCGGTTATGGTAACCACAAATATGTGTTGAATTCGTTGCTTCACTGTTTCGCTATAACGGTTCGTGACATATTCCCCTTTGCGTATTCGTGTCTTGACCGTCCATGTAAGGGTAGAAAAGGGGTCTGCTCCTGCGTTGAGCATCAATTCTAGAACCTTTCCTAGCGAAATAAATTCGTGCGCACATCTGTAATGTTTATGGTAAGCATTGTTGAGCACGAATTGCCAGCAAGTGGTTTCTCCGAAGGCCTCATTTGGGTCCGCTCCGCTTTCCAGCAGTAACTTGACCGTCTCCGGTCTGAGGGAGTCTTCCACGAGGAAACACACTGGCGCGACACCGCAAGCCGAGCTAAGAAGTGGAAGGCCGGGCTTTTCAATGATCTTCGGTCCGTATTTGTGCAATTTTGACTCCACGTAGCGGAACAGGCCCTGCTCAATAGCGAATGCCAACATATTGGAGGATTTCTCGATATTCGGCAATTTTATGAGACTTCCTCTCATGTGGTGATCATCAACAGGAAATAGTGCAGTCCAATGGTGCCGTCGGGGGGGGTCCCAGTTGTCCTCTTGAAATGGATTAGAAGGAAGAAAGCCACAAAGTCTGCTCATCAGCCTGTCAAGCTCATCCAGTAATGTCTCTGTTGTGTTGAGATTCTGTTCTTCGGCTGTCCGGGCTATCCTCATAACCAGCTCGGCAAAGCGCCAGATGTCCCAATGAGGCGTCTTGAGACATTGGTGCCCGTTGACTTTTTGAGAATTATATAACTTCATCATAAAGATGATGCACTTCATTAGATTGGTCTGAAGGGTGGCTTTGACTGGCGCAAGAGATTTTTTTAAAAAGTCGCTAGTATCCTTTTGGCTGAGATAGACAGCTACGTCCTTATGAAGGAAGTGCACTTCCAGATCACGAAGAGTTACCTCTTTTGGGCTGGAAGGAGGTAGACTCTCCTCAAAATCCCTGAGTTCCAGTAGTCCGGCACAATACCGCCTGATCAGGTTTGACGTAAGCTCAATTCTGGAAATGGCCTTGTTGTTCTCAATTGGCGCTATGGGCGTTTTGAGGGCACTTGTCACGTCGTCCTCGAAAAAAGAGTACAGTACAGCCGTTATCGGATGCTTTGAGCCAGGGCCTTCAATCCACTTTATCATCTTCTTCTCAAGTGTGTAGCCATAGTGCAGAGTGTGTATCAGGCGGAATCCGAGAAGACGACCGTCGTCAGGAATTCTGTTGCGGAGTATGTGGTCAAAAACTCGAGTAAGTTCTTTATTGCCGCTTGGAATGCTGTTGACCACATTTTCTAGCCTGGAGACATCCATTGACAGGCCAATCTCCTGGATTAGCGTCAAAACAGCTAGATGAACCCAGAGGAAGATGCCCTCTGATCTTTCCACAACTAAGTTTATCACATCGGTCTGTTCTGTTTCTGTAGCGATCTTCCCGAATCGAGGGACTGCCTTCAATTTGTCGGATGCATACGTCCACCGGTCCTCCAGTGTCAGTTCATGGAGGCGGAGTTTTGTTGAATCTGAGAAAACGGTCTCAAAAGCGGCTTCAGGTCTGCTTGAGACGACGATTTTCAAGTTGGGGGATCGAGCCGCACGACACAAAACTTCAGCCATTGCTATCTGGTCACTGCTTGGAGCGTCATACTCGTCAAGACCATCAATGATCAGTCCAACGGCGGCGGGCAAATCGTTCGCTGTCGAAAGTCTCTCGAAAGCTTGGGCCATGTCAGTCAACGTCGGGAAATTATCGTCCCAGGAACCTCCAATGAGGAATTCATCCGGAAATAGAATCTCGGCAAAAGCGCCGTTCTGATGGATAAGGCTGTATAAAACTCCTTTGTACAGCCCCGCAAGTGATTTGAGACGGGTGTCGCCTGCTGCTTCGGAATTCCAGAAGTAGAATGCGGCCAAGACAAGTGGCCGATCTCCAGCCCAGCTCTGGAAGGCCTCATTGGTTCGGGAATCATCGTCCAGGAAACGCATCAGGGAGCTTTTCCCGGTGCCGGCTCGACCGCTCACCCAATACAACCCGCTGCTGCCCGTCATCCACTCCATCAATGTAGTAGCGGACTCGGCCGTCTTTTTCTGGCCTGTGAAGACCCATTCAAACGTCTTCTTATGGGCGGTGGTGATTGCGTAGTGGCGACGAGATACGGCTGAGAGAAAAAGACGTCTTTTCAGATCGTCTATAAGCATTTCTCGGCTCCGTCTAGCTTTGTTCATATCATCGCCCGCAGAGACCCCAGGCGTTTTTGCCGTCCTGCCTAGGTTGTGGAGCTGTGCCATCACTTCCTGATGTCTCTGTCCTGCAGTGATGTCGAGACTTCGGATCGCCTTCTCTATGAAGTCTTGGCCATCGAGCATGGCCGTAGTGAGTGTCTGAGCCCCATCATCAAGCCTTTGGAAGCCTTGGCTGTTCCGAAGATCCGAAACATCCACCTTCCTGGACATGGACACGAGAATATCCGACTGAATTTCGTCCCGCAGTACGTTCAGCCTCTTCATCTCCGCTTCGGCATCCATTTGCCTGTCGTGCCAGAGAACGGTAATCACGTCTCGGTAGCGCCTCCATCCTTTTTGGCCGGATGGAATTTCGCATTTGGCTAGGCGATGGGAAAGTTCTTCGGCGACTTCCCGAGTCTCAGAGGCAATTTCCTTAATTCTCTCCTGTCCGATGTCAGCTGTGCTGGGAGCAGTGGCCTATCGCGGCAAATTTATGGCCTGTACAAACCGCTTCAGCGAAATCCGATTCCGTATTCTGCAACATTTTGACTCGATCACAGTGCGCCTGAAGGCTCGCGGCTTCCTTCGCACAATCTGCTACGGAGATTGTGGAGCCGCCCTTGCGAATCTCTGCGGTGTCGGTCCAGAGCTGCAGTGTGAATGCTATCACGCCGATGATGCTGGCGGCAAGGCCAAATGCCTCCGCCATCGTAGTCGTTAAAATGCTCGAGCCGTTGATAGCAACCCTATTTTTGAACAAACCAGGATACGTCTGGGCCCCTGGGTATTCTTAGTAGTCCAGCCATAGCAAAATGTGAACTGTTCAAAAGATAGGGTCGTAAGGCTGAACCCAATGTGGATGGGATGCCTGAAAATGCCATGTCGGATAATCGTGGTTCCGCCCGCGCGAATACTACACAGTACACGGGCTGATTCGATGGAAAACTGACAGTCGAATAACACGCTGCGCTGGCTATCTACTTGAGTCTTACGTAAACTCAATTGAGGCGGAGCGCCGGTAATTTGACTGGTGATGGTGAGGTCATAAGCAGCCGTCTGAATAGGAAATTGCCAGAACCTCGACAGGTGTTCAGTTGCTAAGTCACAATTCCAGTTTTTCCCCAGCAGTACTGGAGAGAGAGAAGGAAGCTATTTACCGCAACCTCGACTATCGCTCATCTGCTAAGGAATGTCAAAACCAAGATGGTGGGTGGGTGTTGGTAGATTAGTAGCAAGAGCTTATCTTGTATGGGGACAAATCAATAAGTAAACCCAGTCAACTGTTAGTGACGTACCACAAACAATCAGCGAATCAGATGCACCGGAACGATCAGATAATCACAGCCGCTATAAGCTTCTCACCACGCCCGAGTATCTCTCTATAATTAGAGATAAGTTAACGACTGATGGAGACAGGATTACCCATAACTAAGCACAAGTCCTACGTCCTACTTTAAAGAGAGTTGCCAA
The DNA here is from genome assembly GCA_000806385.1 of Leptographium procerum. Classification (NCBI taxonomy): domain Eukaryota; kingdom Fungi; phylum Ascomycota; class Sordariomycetes; order Ophiostomatales; family Ophiostomataceae; genus Leptographium; species Leptographium procerum. Next base: position 2,680 of record JRUC01000091.1, on the reverse strand, counting down.
TCGTACTAGGAATTAGACAAGTGACAAGGTACATACGGTAGGGAATCTACGATGGCATAAATATTAATCCGTCATGTTCTTTGGCATTTAAATATGGCCTAGATTTTTTTCCCGAAATAAATAAGATGCAACTATGCCTACGTAAAAGCAGTTCTTAGCTGTCGCAGAATAGATCGTAATAATGAAGACAGTATAAGGAAAGACTGCACAGGAGAGAACTACTGAAGTACGGTATGTGAGAGTTTTCACGCAGTTGTAGGCGAAAAGATTTTATAGTTTTACTGGTTATTTTTTAAAGGGCTAGGAGAATACAATTGCGCAATGAAAAGTGTATTTTACCCTGCAAAACGTACTTGCAGGGCTGATCGCAATTAAGAGGCTTCACAAGCAAAACCCCTTTCCTATAAAACTATCTAAGATTTAGGCCAACTATGCCGTTGAAGCCATGAGATTAAACGGTGTCCCGTATCGTGTCCTACTCCAGATGCACTTAGGAGTCCAGGGTGAAGGAAGTGGGCCCGTCGTAGCGCTCGAACTGGGCCACCTGGTCGTTGACGGTGATGATCTCACTCTTGGGGATCAAGTGGGAGCCGGACTCGGTGCTGGCGGGGGTGACTGGCTCGGAAACAATGAGGGTGAGGCCAGTGTCGTTGCGGTTGACGACGAAAACGCGAGACGACTCCTCGCAAGTTCCCACGGTGGAAGGAAGCGTGTTGTCCGAAGCAGTCGAGACCGAGCAGTTCACAGGGATGGTCTCACCGTTGCCGATCTGAACAACACCGAAGGAATAGCTGGGAACAAGGTGTAAGCCTATGTCTGAAGGGGAAGAGGGGAACGTGGTCCCAAGGTGTGAGAAGTCCTTACTAGCACTCGACGCTGTGAGGGATGCAGCTGGCGCTGAAGTCCGAGACGCTGAAGATTGCGTCGGCCGAGACAACGGCAGCAGAGAGGATGGCAGTGGCGAAGAACTTCATTTTGTTGAATAAGGTTATGGAGATGTCGGTATAGGTTAGAGTTGTGGGATTGAAGTGTGTGTAGTGATTGTGCTGTTTGTGATGATTGTAGAAGATGCTATATGAACATTCTCTCAAAAACAGAGGATGTCGATGGGCTCTATATACTCAAAGTTCTCCTAGAAACGTGTCATACCTGACTAATCGTATTAAGGTTTTAAGCAAGCAGATTAGCTCGTATCCTCGTTGTCGATCTCAATTGTGGCGGATCTCGTGATGGGCGGGCTGTGGAGAATTCCAACCCTTCGTCTCGTATTAACCAAGTTCTCGCAGATCCGACCAGACGATTGCTTCAAATTCCTCGTACTGACCTCACCGCTATGCAATCCTGTTTCTCTTCAGCAGGGGTGCACTGGGTCAAGCGGTGAATGGCACGTTTCAGGTCTAGAGAAAAGACAAAAAACAAATGTGGCAAGACTGCAAGGGAAGAAACATACGACACAAGCCAAAGAGGACCAGACGAAGAAAAAACGAGAAATATAACATGAAACGCACGATCGCGATCATGCGCCTTATGGAATTAGATTATCGTAGACGATATGTACAGTGTTGCTTTCCTGACCTGACTTCACCTTGGGAGTAAACCTCGGTAACGACTGCGATAGAGTATTCCGTACAAAAAAGCCCGAACCCCGTGTATGACGTAAAGCTGCTCGAAACAGGCACCGCCGGCCGCTTCTCGGCAGAGCTTCCGGGACGCCGAGTGACATTCCACAACAAAGCAAGGTTACATCCACCGGGAACTAGCTTAACTACCGACGTTTCGGCCTTACCGACAGTTTAGGCAATACGATTGCTAGTTGGGGGGGGCAAATTTCTGTTCCTATTTTAGGCAGTAGACTACGCCGCAGTAATGAATATCCCCGAGAACAAAGCGCTGGCTAAAGCGGAGCTACTTTGGATTGGCTTGGTCGTATAAGCCGCCGGAAAGAAAATTCTGGTAGAAGCAATGATGTCAGTTTGGTTAAGAAAAAGTTGTTTGCCAAGCTCCAATTTCTCGTTTTTTCCATAAAGGGTCGCAAGTGCTGGTCGGAAGAAGCTGTACGGATACGAGTTATTACATAGCAGGTCCTATGAGACAAGAGTTCCAGGATTTACTTGGAAATTTGGAAGCCTTGACAGTAGGAACGATTGACGAGCCATGAGGTAATAGCTGGTCATTTTGCGCTTGAGAAGAGGCAGGGCGGTTCGGTAAAGCCACTTTGTCCTGCAACCTGGGGCAGCAGGTGGAATTGGCATTTGTGATTGTGTAGCAGATCCTGCACGCAGAGCTGCAGACTCAAGTGACGCAAAACTATACGAGTAATAGAAGGCGCCATCCTGCAGTCATGTACGACAGTTACGTCTTAAGACTGCGGCTTTGGGACTCACAGCAGCAGAGCTTGACTGCTGAGGCTTCTACCTAATGTGCATCTTTACTCGTAGATTAGCCGCGCAGCTCTTATCGTCTGTGTCCAGCTGTTCCAGAGTAAGATTTGGGTAGCCTCTTTTAGACACGGTCTAGCAGCCGGTACCTACTTATTCATCTCACGTGATTGGCCTCATCCGCATGTATTCATACTTCGAAAATATCGTAACACATTTCCCTTGTTAAGCTAAAACCAGGTATTACAGCAAAAACTACTTCTTTTCCGCTCCGGAATGCCCTACCTATCAACTCCCCCCCC
>JRUC01000908.1:0-10196 GCA_000806385.1 Leptographium procerum | reverse complement strand
AGGCATACCTGACTTGGCGGCCCTCGAGCTCCATGGGGGCCCCGGAGAGCACAGCGGCCGGAAGCACATCGTTTTCTTCGCTGCCATCCAAAAGACGCTTCGGGACAGGAGTGAAATTTCTGAAAAATCAGAGAGAAAAGCAATTCGGTCAGCCAGAACCAATATAGGAAACCAAAAAGAAACAAAGAAGCCCGTACGAAGTCGCCCGGTCAGAGTGGGCAGCGTAGTCCGGCTGGTTCTTAGAAGTGGCCAATGTTGAGGGAGCAGCCGGCGTCTCAGGAGCCGGAGTCAGCGAGCTCTCGAACCTCCGCATCGCCGGCACAGCACCAGCAATCAAGGGCCGCCGGACACTCGGAACGGCAGCACTGCATCTCAGAAGGCGGGCGGCAGCCGCCGTGCTCGTCGGGCGAAAGGCGGCCATGGTTTTGTTGCGGAAGTAACTAGACTGAGAAGCAGAGTCGTACGGCGCTGCGCAGATTGGTATCGCAGGGTGCAGGGCGACCGTTGTTGACAATTGCGCTCGGCGGTGGTCTCCAAATTGAACTATCAAAAACCGGCTCCCTCGCGAATAGTAATCGAGGGAAATGTGGTAAGCGTGGTAAGCGAAAAAGATGTTCCGGGGCGTTTGGAGAGGGAAAATATTGTTAGCAGTGGGGACATATGATTGGCTGCCGGGAACAACCGCTCCTCCGAGGGAAAGCTTTCGGAATCTTCGTTTTCAATTTGGCTATCGCGAACCCGCTTGGAATTCACCAACCTTACCTCTCCAATTGTACCGGCATAGCTGTAGCTCAATTGAGTCGCCATCGAAAAAGGAGTTCTTCGCACTCTTCCACAACTCCCCTCTCATTTCCCCCCTTGTTCCGCTGGGTCCGCCCACCGACAAAAAAGACTCACAATGAGCTACATTACTCGCCGGGCGCTTTCGACGCTCATCCCCCCGAAGGTTTGTTACGTTTTCGATTGATTCGCACCCGTTCGATTTCAGGTTCTAATTAAACATTGTGCAGGTTGCGTCGCCCAAGGTACGTCAAGACTGAAACGTTTGGGGGCCGGTTTTATGGCGATGGAATGGGACGGAGAACGCGCGACTTTTTCACCTTTTTGGAGGTCGAATTGCGAACCCCCGACAGCGACGGGCCATTGAGCATCAACCGCTCTCCGCAGATGCACACGGCAGGATAGAAGAGAGAGCGGAGGCATTTTTTGATGGGACTCCTGGATTTTCCGGATGCTGATATCGGATATCTACACAGGCTATTGGCAGCGCTCCGGATGCTGTGCGCATGCAGCGTGTCGTCAGCTTCTACGAGAAGCTCCCCCGTGGCCCGGCTCCTGAGGTCAAGGCCCGGGGCATTCTCGGTCGCTACCAGGCTAAGCACTTTGGCAAGAACGCGACTGCGAAGCGTACGTCACATCTCCATGGCGGGGAATGCATGCGGCTTTCTTTCGTCCAGCTTGCAGCTTTACTGGACATGCTAACATGTTTTCCTTTTGCAGCCATCATCCAGGCCATTGCCATCCTCGTCGTTATTGGCTACGCCCAGCAGTACTACTTCCACCTGCGTAAGTAGCCAACGCCGGCTGGCCGATTCATACCGCTATAATTTACTGTTTTTTTTTTGGACATCTATTGACCATCTGAATTAGGCCACCACAAGAACAACGCTCACTAAGGCAGTCGGCAGTGACAGTGGAAACTAGGGAGGGCTGAGGCGAAGGGCTTACCTCGAATCTCAATCACCCTGTATATATATTATATGTTGCCAAAATAGAGAGAGTGGGACTGTGATGGAGAGCAAACAAGCACTGTGTCTACAGGCCGTTCTAAATTCTGTCAAACACCCTAACCCCTCTCTTAGGGTACGGTCCTCATCCTTCGTCTTGCGCCCGGCACGGGAAATGCGGAGCAGCTGAAGCTTGCTCGCTTGCTTTAATGCCGGTCTGCATCGTTGCCCAAATTTTTGTGCATTTTCTGCAAGGAGGAAAGCAAATGAAAAGCATGACAGCTAAAGTTGTGGTTACTATGTAGTACATAGTATGATGTTATGTCCCGCTTTGCTTTCTTCAGGCTGGACGAGCTCGAGCCGTATTATACAGCTGCCAAGACCATTGGCGCAGAGCATTGCGAAACGCTTCGGCGAGAGGCGAAACAGGAAGTAAGCTGGAGAACAGCACTATATATACGCTCATACGCACTACGCGCTTGCTTGGAGCCTGCCGATGCTCTATATATGGGGGATATTCGTCACCGTGTCGTATGAAACAAGCGTGACTGTATGTCTTGGGTGACTGCCGTTTTTCTGGATTCTGCTCAGCCTACTGGGCGCTAAGCCTAAAACAGGTTGATGAGCCACCGACCAATGGCGTTGCTTACTGCCGGAGTCCCCTAACCATCCAGTCAGAAAAAAAGACGACGCCCTGCCGCATTTTCAACGTTCTTCCCTCTTCTGTCCTCTGTAATCATCACGGACTTCATTTCCGTCTTCTCCTTGGCGCCTTCACCCCCTTGCCATCCTCCATTTCCCCATTCCTGGCCATAGGAGCCCTCGAAGACGATCCATCAAGGCATTTTTCCGATCGCAGAACACCGCTCTCGAGCTTTCTCTACTTTAGTAACGCCACTTGTCTTTTTGCCTTGAAGCGCCTGTTTGCTTTCTCCACCAGCCAACGGCACGGTATTCCTGGAAGAGCCCTCATCGACACTCTTGCCGATAGAAAGAAGAGCTTCTGCTGGCCTCCGCCTTCTCGCCGCCGTCGCCCTGTCATAGGACCGCCAAAAAAAAGGGCGAAGCTTTGGGTAGCCATACCCATAATATCGAGCCTGATTTCCCGTCCGCTGGTGACTCTGAGAGCTATCGATCATACGGCCTTCTCACCGTCACAACTTCACACATCGAGAGCTAAGCACATCGTATGATGGCTGCTGAGATCCGCGACAGCACTATCGTTGAAGCTGCCGCTATATCTGACTCCAACGCTGTGAGTTTACAAAAACCCTATTTGCGTAGTAGCTGGCTCTTTTGATAGACCTCCCAGCTGTGATTGATATGCACATCATTTCTAGCGTGTGGCTATGTGCTGTGCTCCTAGTCGCACAGTAGACGACAAGTTTCAATATGTTCCTACCTCGACTTTTTTTTTTTTGCGCTTTCCTATTTGTCGCGTGCGCTTTTTCAGCAAGCGCATGGCTACGCGCAATCATATTTGGTCTTGTTCTGTTTAGTACTTGTCTAACGTATTTTTTTAGCCCGTGAAGATCATCGACCAGCCCAACGATGTCGAGTCCAGCACCCCTTCTCTGAAAGGCACAGCCTCTTCTGGTTCTCCCGACGAGCTCCCAAACAAGCATATTGCCGATATCGTGGACGATTTGGTAAATTCAGCAGAGCCCAGCATCAGTGGAGGGTCTGATACCGAAGCTTCTCGCCTAGACGCGTTGAGAAACAGAAATGGAGACAAGGGACACGTGCGAGCGTCGTCGGCCGCTCGAAAGCCAGCTGTTTTCAAGGCCGTCTCCGTCAACAAAACCTTCCTCGCCGCGAAGGCCACGGCGTCCGGGGCGTCAAAACCGGGCGAGAAGGCATCTCCAACCCTCGGCGCGGCCACTCTCAGCTCTAGCTCCTCAGCTTCTGCTCGTCCGAGATTGATCGCCAAGACCGGTGGCGGCCTAGTTGCTAAGGGATCTGGCGGCGCAAATGGGCGCCCCGCGGCGGCACCGGATGCGAACGGCGTTTGGAACAAAAATAGACGTAAGTTTATGTCGTGGCAGTTGGAGGATGGTGCAAAGGATCTCGACAGCTAATTTATTGATTTCCGCAGCGGCACCGGTCCCAGAGCCTACGAAGCTTACCGATGAGGAACTTAAGAAGTACGGCATCCACGTAGCGTCGCGTCTCCAGCAGGATGACGCGAAAGGTGAAGCAAACTGGGCAGATATCGACGACGATGATGACGACTGGGCTCCAGAGGAGATCCGTTGGACCGACGGCACCAAATCTACCATTCCACACCACGAGGAGCACAGCCTGGCCTCGCCGCAGCCTGCAGTATCCCAGCTTGCTGTCCAGCCGCATGCACATGCACAGCCTGCTGTCCAGCCCAGACCCCAGCCGCACCTTCAACCGGTTCCCGTTTCCCTACTGGCCAAAGAAAGCCTTCCTGTCGAGAAGCCAAAGTCTCCCACTCCAGCATCGGACCTGCCTCTCTCGAGGCCATCCGGGCTACCATCTGGCAAGGGCCTCGTTTTGAAGGGTGCACCTGAGAGGCCAACGCTGGTTGCAAAGCCACCCGCCCCGCCATCCCCTGTAAAATCACCCTGGGCAGCTCTTCCACCGATCGATAAGGCGTCACCGGTTGTCATGGAACTGCCCCACGGTGCAAGTGCCGCTCGGTTCCAGCACCACCAGCAACATCAAGCATACCAGCCGAGGGAGAACTACGGGCCACCTCCGAGTGCAACAACCCCGCCACCGTTTAAGGAGATTGCAGCGGATGACTTCAGCCGCGGCGGCTTTAGAGACGGCCACCCTCACGGGAATCGGGAGCTATTCAACTCGCAGTCTGGGCGGCTTGAGCCTGTCCAAGACCGACGAGGTGGAGTGCGTGGCGACATGCATTTTAGACAGCCGTCTGGGACGACTCTGCTTCAACGCCCCTCTCAGATGTCTGATCAGCCTGAACCGTCGGCGGCTTTCCAGACCCATAGGAGCAGTGTCCAAGACGCCAACCCTTACGGGAGGCGCCGTGGCTCCTCTAACGTCAGTGGCGGCAGCGGTGGCTTCTTGCAGCGGCTTGGCCGGCCAGGAGACCAACACGCGCTCCCGGAGATGATCAATGCCAGGCAGCCTTCTGTCACCGGCGACAGCGACAGCCCAGCGTCGCCGAGAAACTTTTCTCCGTCTGGTCCACGCTCCTGGCAATCCCGCCCCTCTCCCAATCTGGCCTTTGCGGCGCCGTACAGCAATGCACCGACGGAAGCTTCACCAACGGTGCAGGGACCCCCCCAGCCTCCTCCAGGAAGTATTGAAGATGAGCTCGAGATGCAGAAGAAGATCATGCGTGAGCGACGGGAGCTAGCGAAGAAGAGACGTCTCGAGGAGGAGGAACGAGAGGAAGCTGCTAGGAGAGAACGAATTCGACTCAAGCTTGAAGCGCTGGGTCCTGCTCCGGAGAGGAAGAGCGCGAAGAAGGAGGCGCCAAAGGAGGACGCGTCACCTTCTGCAGTGTCGGTGTCCCCTGCGACTGGCACTGCCGCGGAAGCGAAGCCCAACACCAGCCGAGACGCAGCACCGGACAACCCACAATCGGCGCACCCAGCGCCTGACGGCAACGCACCCTCGTCGGGCCCGAAACGACAGCAGCAGTCGTGGCAGAGCCCTGCCGCGCCTCAGTCTGACCGTCTCTCGTCATGGGGCAGTGCAGGTCAGGCACCGTCTCGGAACCTGTGGGCTGCCCCAAGCAGCAACCGAAGCCTTGGCAACGGGACATCGTTTGTCACCGAGCCGTACGCGCCTGCCGTCTCTCAAATCGCAAGCAAGCAAGGCCCTGGCCCAATCGGCCCCCCTGCCTCGCAGAAGAGTGCGGCACCGCCAGCGATTGCTCCTATCGGGCCACCAAAGGCAGCGTCATCGGCAGCGGCATCATCGACAACAGCAGCAGCAGCAGCAGCAGCTCCACAGCCGGCAGCCCCCCCGAGCTCTGCCAGCTCGGCTCGAAGTGCGTGGACCAGCGCGGTCAAGGCCGGCGACGAAGATTTGCTAGCGCAGCAGAAGAGCCGCCGGGCAGAGCAGCAGCGGGACGCAGAAGCTCGCGGCATGTCGCTGAACGACCTCCGGCCTTCTATCAAAGACACTTGGATGCCGACGCGACTAAACGAAGAGGGCGACCGGATTGAGGACAAGAACAAGCGTTCGGTTGTGCACCGGCCTGGCAACACGGCGGCTGCGCCTGTGGGCCCGTCAGCCGCTCTTCCTCCGCAGCAGTCACGGCCATCGAGATTCTTCCCGCCTCGGGATGCTCGCTCCGAGGATGCGACGGCCGGGTCTACAACAGCCACCACGGAAGCTGGACAGGGCAGACATGGGGGCCGCCCTGGCTCGCCGTCGCCCCCGCCGCCCGACATGGACGGCCATCCGGTGTACGACGGGGACGCTGCTCACCCGCTTGTGTCTCTTCCTCGCCCCCTTATTGTGGTCCGCCTGCCGCCTGAAGATAGGGCCGTGGCAGCCGAGGCGGCCCAGCCGACGATCACACGGTCCAGCCAACATGCGCACGGCTCGAGCTCGGGCTCGCACTCTGCTTCTCAGTTCAGCCCACATTCGCCTGCGACCAAGGACGACAGCTCGTGGCAAGCCAAGTTTGACAACCTGTTCGACCGCAAGGCCAGTTCTCCGTCGAAGCCTTCGGCAAACAGGAGCACAGCAGACAACCCGCCTCCCAGGGGCCCGGCAGCCGATGCTGCGGCAGCACCGCAGCGTCGCCCTGCTGTTGTGGTGCAGTCGGTTCCGAGCAGCGCGAGGGCGAAGCTGATTCCGGAAGAGCCCATCATCTCGCGACCCATGGCGGAGGAATGCTTCGAGAGACAGGAGATGGGCTCGCTGCCGTCTGTGCATCTGCCTCATCGGGCTCCCGAGCTGGCCTGGACGCCGGCAGCAGCACCCAAGCCTCTCCCACGACGCTTCCTGCTGTCGCCGACCACGAGAGTCGACCACGATACGTTTCTCAAGGACTCCTTCGGCGCGCCTTATGCCGTCAGCATCCGCATGCCGGGTGTGTTGGGCACCGCCAAAGAAGTACGTCTGCCGATGCCGAGAACGCAGAGCAACCCGCGCCGGTCGAATCACGGGCGCAGCGGACGCACTTCGCGAGGCACAAACAGAGGCCGGGACACGGTGAGCCCGCACCCCGGCTCCCACGGCAACGACCAGAGCCAGCCCGCCAACCCGAACCACGGACCACCGGTAGGCCGGTCTCGTGGAGGCGGCGGCGGCCTGCGGCACCGCTCAGAAAACTGGACCAGGAATTCGCCTGCTCCTGTTCAGACCTAGGGCAAAAGAACAAAGCACGCGCAGCTTCGCTTTCCCCTGCACACAAAACATGGAAGTCATGCTTGAGCTACACACCATCTACCATCTCGCCAAACCCCCTCCTAATCTTGTTCGAGTCACGATTGCACAACCTCTGTATAGCACCTTGTTCGAACTAACAGCAGTTCCTTATTTTCTTTTTTTTGTTGTGACGGCCCGGAGGCTCCCTCAGCCGAAACTGTGTCGTCCCGTGTACGATTTTCTCATTTAGCAAGCTCTCATTATTATTATTTTTTCCGTTCTTGCAACGTATCCATCCCGTTGCTGTTCGTTCGCAGCTTTTCACAGCTTTATTTTTTTTCCTCCCTCCCGATCCTCCCTTCACTTCGCTCTTATCTTCCCACTTTGGATCCCTTATTTGGTCGGCCACCAGAACTCGACTGTTGTTCACCCACAGTTGTAGACAGGGCGAGGGACCCCCGCCCTGCGTGCATGTGGAGCAGAACAGGCAGGCATTTTATTATTGCGCTTTGTGTGGTGTTGGCAATGGGCCGATGCTGATGAAAGGAAGAGATATGACGGACGATATTTCAGGGCTGTGTTCTGGCGCTTGTGTGTAAGGGGGGAAAAAATAACCGGGAACGAGGAAGGTGCAAGGAAGCAGGATAGGTCCAGAGAGAGGGAAAAGGAAAGCAATGAAGCGATGCCCGATACCAGAGCTGGCGTTTGAAAGGCCGTCTATACATGGGGTACTGTTACTCCTGTGGAAGGCTAGAGGACGGTTCAAAAGTGTCTGACTGGCGCGGCGTCTGGGCGAACGAAGGGAACTGGAAAGTAGAAAAGATATGAGAAAAAAAGAGAAAACATTTCCGATTGCTGTGTTGAGCTACTGAAACTGAAAGCACTTGCAAGGCTGTGCGTCACGTGGTATGGCAATTGCAAACCTGAGGGAAGACACTGCTGCCGGTTGCCTCAGAAGTCGGCAAGTGTGACTGGTATTTTTCTCTAGAGCCGAGGTGGCAGTAGGAAAGGAAATACGTGCATTGCCGGTGCTATTGGGCTGCGCCTGTATGCTTCTTTTTTATAATCCCATCATATTCCCACTGTTTGACAAACTGCGTATTATAGCAGGCTACTCCTATTTGTGTCAGGCTCTTTTCCTTCGTTATGGCCTGTTTTTGTTGTGTAGTCCCTGATTCTCCGAGGCCTCGACCTCATCAGGTCTGTGCTTCTGCATCTGCTTCTGCTTCTGCTTTCTCGCTGCTGTGCACATCATCAGCATCGGCAGTCCCATCGTGCCCATGTTGAAGTTCGGAAGGAGCCGGCCATCAGATACTCTGCCTTCCTCTCTGAACGGTCTTATTCACCCTGATTCTGAAAATGATTTTATTTTCCTATATCCTGCTGACTTATACCACCATCATGAATAGCCACCTGACCCAACATCTACTCGTACTCATAAGCAGCGCTTCTCAAAACGAAAACAAAAAAATTACAAACATTACAACCAAGCGGAAACTCATTAGTATTCCTCAAACGAGCAGTTGGGGTGCAGCACGTAGACGAGCTGCTGGGCTGCTGCTGCTGCCGCTGCTGACGACGGCCCGGCCGTGCCCTCGCTGGCAGCCTCGTCGGCTATGCCCTGCCCGCGTACGGCCATGAGGATTTTCTCCTTGACCATGCGCTTCAGCACCATCAGCACCAGGGACTTCTCCCGGTGGTAGTCCTCTTCCGTCTCCAGCTCAGCCTCCTGCTGCTCCAGATAGCCGTCGGCCAGGGCGTCGGCAGCCACGCCTTCGCCCGGTCCGGACACCTCGTCGTCGCGCAGCCGCTGCACCATGGCGTTGACAATGGCCACGTACTTGTCGTAGGTGATTTTCACCTTGTTTGCTGCGGGGGTAGGCGTGGCTCCTGTGTGGCTCTCGGTTGGGGCTGTCGCTGTCGCGCCCTCGTCGTCGTCCTCCCCGTCACCGCCATTCTCTCCGTCCATGGCCACATCTGCTTGGTCTGGAGCTGCCGCTTCCTTCTCTTTCTCCTTGCTGCCGTCGTCCTCACCGTCGTCCTCTTCTTCCTCTTCCATCTCGACGTCATCGTGCTCGACCGAGATGATGCTCTGGCGCAGTAGGTTGTAGGCCTCGGTAACCATCTCCGGACTGATATCGTCGACGCAGTTGGCCTTGGCAATGGCCTCGCTCAGGCGGATCATGGACTCGAGCTGGCGCACCGTAATACGGTACGAGTTGCGGCCCACGCCGCCCTGGGCATCGTCGGCGCGCAGCTCGCGGTATAGCTCGACCAGCAGCTGCTTGGCCTCGTCGGTCATCTCGGGCTGGAAGGTGCGGGCAAACTGGATGTAGCGCTGCAGCTGCTCGGTGGTGAACTCGGGCGTGATGGCCTCGTCGCGCAGCTGGTGGATGCCGACAATGTGCTCGGCCAGGCGGCGGTCGACGCTCTCGTTGCACTCGTCGAGGATGACAAAGAAGAGGTCGAAACGCGACATGATGGGCGCCGACATGTTGATGTTGGACCGCAGCGTCGCCTTGCGGTTGTAGCGGCCGCCCACCGGATTCGCCGCCGCCAGAATGGACGTCCGCGCGTTGAGCGTGGCCTGGATGCCGGCCTTGGCGATGGAGATTGTCTGCTGCTCCATGGCCTCGTGGATGGCCACCTGGTCGGCCAGGTCCATCTTGTCGAACTCGTCGATGCAGCACACGCCGTTGTCGGCCAGCATCAGCGCACCTGCCTCGATCGTGAACTCGCCCGTCTCCTCGTCCTTGACCACGGCAGCCGTCAGACCAGCGGCCGACGACGCCTTGCCCGATGTGTACACCGCCCGCGGCGCAAAGCTGCACACATACTTGAGGAACTGCGACTTGGACGTCGACGGGTCGCCCACGATGCAGATGTTGATGTCACCTCGCAGCTGCATCCCCTCGGCCGTCGCCTTGTGCACCCCCGACACCATTTGCAGCAGTAGGCCCTTCTTGACGATCTCGTGGCCGTAGACCATCGGCGCCAGCGACTTGACCAACCGCGCGTAAATGTACTCGCTGTGCACCATCTTCCGCAAGTCGTCAATTTCCGTTTTGGTGTACGCGCTCAGCACTGCCTCCTGCGCCTCCTGCGATGATACAAACGAACCGTACCCGCCGCCGCCTCCCCCACCAC
>JRUC01000912.1:0-10146 GCA_000806385.1 Leptographium procerum | reverse complement strand
ATCTTGGCAAAAGCTTAGCAAAAGCTTGTCACCCTTCCCCCAACATCCCCAACCCCACCTTCCGCTCCCCGAATAACTTGCTGCTGTGTTGGCGTATCACGTCTTTTCTTTCGTTTTCAGCCATGGTATTTCTTGCTAAACACGCGTCCTGGACCCCTCTTGCAATTGGTAGCTCCTTACCGACACACCGGTGACGTATTTTATCATTGTAGGCGGCACCTTCCCGTTCTCTGTCCTTCGTAGAAAACAAAGATGGGATACTCTTTTCTGTATTTGTTTGCCATCTCCCAACTGTTCTCCAAGGAATCCCGTCGCCAATTATCCAAATTTGGCAGACACAGTTCAGTCCTAATTCCTTTTTGGATATCTAGATCGATCGGCCTCGCACGCAAACCAGAATGGCCTACCAACAAAATATTCAAGCTGACAAAGCTCTCGGCGACGATATTATACGTCTCTGTACTACAACCGACAGCGTATCGTCTCTCCTGGCCGGCTCTCCCTCATTGTCGCCCGGCGAAGCCTGGAAGAAGCTCTACGGCGATTACAAGCCCGATGCAGCAAGGGACTACAAAAAGGCAGATGATGGCGAACTGGATCGTGCTGCCAAGTGCGGAAAATGGGGCCCTACCAAGCAGAGCGACCTTTTCTTGCGGGTAGGGCACGAATGCCAACGCAGATTTGGCTTGTTTTCCCCCTTGTTTGCCACGCCCGCTGACATAGCTCAGATATACCGCGACGTTTTGGCTGTTGTGGAAGAAAGCCCGGACCGGGCAATGGTCAGCCCGTCGTTACTGGGCAGCTTTGGTGTAGTTCCCTTGACGGTGATATCGACGTAGGCCACTGTTGAATCTTGAATCGACTGCTACACCCGTACATGCTTAAACATTTCTAACAGCCTCCCAGAATCCCCGACATCGTCAGACATATGGCCAATGTCATTGCCCGGGCTGAGAAAGAGGTTTTTCTTGCCACAAATTACTGGCAGGACAGCGTTGCGTCGCGGTATCTCACCAACGCTATCCGGGAGCTCGACCGCCGTGCCGGTCAACGGGGCGCCCGCATCGTCATGAAGATTATGTACGACCGTGGCAGCCCAAAGCAGCTAATGGACCCACACCATCTTGTCGGCGAGGATGAGTACACGGGCACGAATGTAGTCATTCCCGCTCCAAAGGATATCCCGAACATATCTTTGGAAGTCATGAACTACCACCAGCCAATCATGGGCACATTTCACTCCAAGTATATGGTTGTCGATCGCAAGATTGCCATACTGCAGAGCAACAATATCCAGGACAACGACAATCTAGAGATGATGGTGCACTTCGAAGGCCCGATTGTGGATTCATTCTACGACATGGCTTTGCTTTCTTGGAACAGGCAGCTTGAGCCGCCACTTCCCAGCCGCAACTCTCCAGCTGCTGATGCGGACTTTAGCAGCCAAACGGAACAGAACGGCACAAGCTCTGTTGTTCCCGAAAGCCATTCAATAGGCGACACAGCCCCAGTTGATGGACAGAAGCAAAAAATGGCTTCTGACGGGGCACCAACTAGCAACAATGAAGAAGAGGCGGCTGTTCAACATGGTGACACGGGAACCGTTGCCAGCACGAGCAGCAACGTCGTGGGTGCAACTGTAGCTTCAGGACCAGTCAGTACAACACAGGGCCAGGATACGGTACAACAGAATCGGCCAGATCAGCGGCCAAATAAACCCAACGGACCTGATCCGGAAACCGACTCATTTCTCAATAGCGGTAGACAGTCGATTTCGGGATGGGGTATCAAACAGCTATCATCCGGCACCGATCTCTTGCAGAGCACTTCAGAGAACCCTCAGTACGATGAAGACATTGCCCGGGAAGTAGTTCGCGTGCAGGCGTCTCTTCATCCCCGCCCTGGTGAGACAGGAATGGAGGCCATCAGCCGCCTCTTAAACCACACCACAAATCACATTGCGGGCGACGCTCCTGGATTTACAGAGGGTGAAAAGATGAAGCCCTATATTGAGCACAACGTGAAGCCACTGATTCCCATAGCTATGGTCAATCGTCCGCCGTACGGCACGCCTACCCACTCTTCAGTTGTGCAGCCGCAAAATGCAGCCTGGCTGTCGGCACTGCGCCATGCACGCAAAAACGTCTTCATCCAGACGCCAACGCTCAATGCGGAACCTCTTGTTCCGGCTATTCGGGACGCCTGTGAGAGAGGCCTCGATGTCATCTGCTATGTTTGCATGGGGTACAATGACACGGTAAGAACCCAAGAGGCATGTTGTATGAGGCTACAGCCGTATCCTAACTGCTGGATAGGGAGAGCTTCTGCCCAGGCAGGGCGGAACCAATGAAATGATTGCCCACCAGCTGTATGCGTCGCTGTCGGAGGAAGGCCGCAAACGTCTCCACTACTTTTGGTATGTAGGCAAGGACCAGACGCGGCCCATTCCGCAGATCAAGAAGAGCCGAGACTGCCACATCAAGCTCATGATTGTGGACGAGAGCATCGGCATCATGGGGAACGGCAACCAGGACACGCAGAGCTGGTACCACAGCCAGGAAATCAACGTCATGCTGGAGAGTCCTGATGTGTGCCGCGCCTGGATCGACGGCCTGCGACGCAACCAGAACACGCACATTTATGGCATGTTGGGTAAGGAGGATGGCATTTGGCGCGACAGCGAAGGCCTCGAAGCTGAGGGTGCTATGGGAGTCGACCCCGGCCACTTCAGCTGGCTCAAGGGCGTCATCGGTGCGGTCAAGAGGGTTCAGGGCAAAGGCACATTTTAGCGATATGAAAAGCCTCTGCTTCTGTGATCACATAGAGGCGGTTCTTCAAAAACTTTGTATGATGTCATCTTTTCACCATTTTTTTGGTATTCGTTTCATACATTCTGACAATCCACTGGTCACAGTCCCACTCCTTGATGTACTCGTACGGAATTCGCTTCGCCCACCATTCACCTAGATGATCACTTTTGGAAAAAGACACGGCGGAAAAGAAAGCTGGTAAACACGTGACTTTAGATTTGTGCTGGATTTAGCGGTGCAGGAGATGCAACGTCCTGAACGGCCTAGTAGCTGCGGCCAAACATGACCCAGGTCTCGGCATTGCGGGTGCACTCGGGGTTCAGGCACTTTGTCTCGCCCTTGACGAGGCCCTCCTTTGGCTGCTCAAAAGGGATACACAGGCTCTTCATGCCCATGGTCGGGGCCTTCTGACCGTCGGGGCCCTCGACGATCTCGTCGCTCTTGGTGAGCTCCTTGAGGCGGTCCTCGCACTTGCCGTCGAGGCAGTGGGGGATGAGGACGACGTTCTTGGCATCGAGGGCGGGGACAACCTTGGCCCAGTCACCGATGACAAGGCGGTGGGAAGCAAAAGCGGCATCGGCCTTGTCGTACATGGCCTTCTGTATGGTCTCGAGCAGGGCGGGGATGTCGGAGGCTAGGCTGGCGAGGGGGATGGTGCCCTTCTCGCCGGTATCGCGGCGAGCGAAGCTGACGACGTCCTTGGCGGCGTCCTTGGGGCCGAACTCGAGGCGCAGCGGGACGCCCTTGAGCTCCCAGTCGTTGAACTTCCAGGCGGGGGTGTAGCCCTCGCGGGCGTCGACCTCGACGCGGACGCCGGCGGCCTTGATCTGGACGGCCAGGTCGTCGCAGCGAGCGACGTGGGCGGCCTTCTCTTCGGCAGTCATCTTGGCGTTGAGGCCGACGGGGATGAGGATGGCCTGGATCTTGGCGATGCGCGGCGGCAGGACGAGGCCCTTGTCGTCGCCGTGGATCATGACCATGACGCCGATGACGCGCGTCGAGAGGCCCCACGAGTTCTGCCACACATGGCGGTGCTGGCCCTTGATCTGCGGGTCTTCGACGGTGATGTCGAACATCTTGCTGAAGTTCTGGCCCAGGCAGTGCGATGTGGCACCCTGGATGCCGCGGCCGTTTGTCGGGATGTAGCCCTCGACGGTGGTGGTGTAGTAGCCGCCTGCAAACTTCTCGTTCTCTGTCTTGCGGCCGCGCACCACAGGCACCGCTAGTAGCTGCTCGTACACGCCAGCGTACAGCTCCAAGATCTCGAGCACCTCGCGGCCGGCGGCCTCCTCGGTCAGGTGTGCAGTGTGGCCCTCCTGCCACAGGAACTCACGCGCCCGCAAAAAGGGCGTCGTCTGCTTGGCCTCCCAGCGCACGACCGAGTTCCACTGGTTCAGCCGGAAGGGCAGGTCGCGGTGGCTGCGGATCCACTTGGCATAGTAGGGGTACATGACCGCCTCGGATGTTGGCCGCACGGCCACGGGCACCTCGAGGTCCTTGTCGCCGCTGGTCTGTCAGCGAGGGCAAGTGGGTGGGAGTAGGAAACAGGAAAGCAGGAACCAAGAGGAACGTCACATACGCCTTTGTCACCCAGGCCAGCTCGGGCGCGAAGCCCTCGACGTGGTCCTTCTCCTTCTCGAGCGACTTGGATGACAGGAACATGGGAAAGCTGGTCTCCTCCACGCCCATCACTTCGATTCGCTCCTGGAACCACTTGCGGATCACGTTCCATATGTACATGGCCGCGGGGCGCAGAATGTAGAAACCAGCAATCTCGTTGTAGTACTCGATCATCTCGGCCTTCAGCACCACCTCCTGATACCACTGCGCAAAGTTGTCCGTCTTCAGCACCGTGATGCCGATAATGTCGTCAGCCTTCTTGCCCCCCACAACAGCCACTGTCGAGGAGCCTCCTGCTGCCGCCTTGGCCGCCTTGTCTGCCTTGGCCTGTGCCATCTTGGCCGCCTTCTCCGCCTTCTTCTGCGCGCTCTTTGACGGCTCCTTTACGTCTTCCATGGTGCTGGGAGTAGGCTTTTGATGTGGTCGAGGCGCGAGAATGTATCGTCCGTCGTGTTGGCAAAGCCAAAGGGCAATCAACCGGGTAAATAAGTCCCAAGCGAGCTAGAAGGGAAAAGCAATCAACACTTTTTGCCTTGAGTCACTTCAATAGAACAGTGATATATTATTAGCTAAATAACTCCTCTGGGTTTTTTTTTCTGCCCATATGCCTACTAAATTATCGGCAATATATAGTATCGTATGGGCTGCGAATTTTATGCCCCGCACTTTTCAGGCCGTTCCCCCTGGTCGCCCAGCACGATAAGAAGAGGGGTGGTCAACCCCGATTTCCCTTATCTCAACGGTAGGGCATGGATCAACTGATTTTCCGGGCAAAAACCCATGCTCAGCAACGGTTTGGTTAGTCAGGAGCTTCTCTAGCTTCCCTGGCGGCGGCGTAGGAAATATTTCTGCCTCTGAGAGTTGTGGCGACAAAAGGCGGGACCAAATCAACGATATAGGACGCCGAGCATCTAGACCTCTCTCTTCCTCCCAAAGCCACCATTTCACGCCCTTTGTGTCGCCATGGCGTCAATGTTCGAGCAGTCCCGGACGGGCACTCTCTTCCTGGGCGGCCAGAAGATCTCAGGGGCTGACATTCGCGATCAAAATGGTGGGTGAACATCCAGCTGTTGCGGCACTGCAGTTGCCTGGCTTCTGCTTGAAACCCTTCTCTAACCTCTTTAAATTCAACAGTCATGGCAACCCAGGCCATAGCAAACGTTGTGAAGAGCTCATTTGGCCCGAGCGGGCTGGACAAGATGATGGTGGACGACATTGGTGTAGGTTTTTCTGGGAGATGAAAGTCGGGAAGGGAGGCGGAATTTCCATGCCATAAAGCCATGTCATCTAACAAAATGGTTCTACAGGACGTCACTGTGACAAATGACGGTGCAACGATCCTCACCCTGCTGGATGTCGAGCACCCTGCTGGCAAGATTCTGGTGGACCTGGCACAACAGCAGGACAAGGAGGTGGGCGACGGGACGACGTCGGTTGTTCTGATTGCAGCAGAGCTCCTGCGCCGCGGAAACGAGCTGATGAAGAACCGCATACACCCGACGACGATCATCACGGGCTACCGGCTGGCGCTGCGCGAGGCGATCAAGTACATGAACGACAACATCAGCATCAAGGTGGAGCAGCTGGGTCGCGAATCGCTGGTGAACATTGCCAAGACGTCCATGTCGAGCAAGATCATCGGCTCAGACTCGGATTTCTTCTCCAACATGGTGGTGGACAGCCTGTTGGCGGTCAAGACAACCAACAACCGCAACGAGACCAAGTACCCGGTCAAGGCGGTCAACATCCTGAAGGCACACGGCAAGAGCTCGCTGGAGTCGGTGCTGGTCAAGGGCTACGCGCTCAACTGCACGGTAGCATCGCAGGCGATGAAGACGCGGATACAGGACGCCAAGATTGCGGTGCTGGACATGAACCTGCAGAAGGAGCGGATGAAGCTGGGGGTGCAGATCACGGTGGACGACCCGCAGCAGCTGGAGCAGATCCGGGCGCGCGAGGCGGGCATGGTGCTGGACCGCGTGGACATGATCCTCAAGGCGGGGGCGAACGTGGTGCTGACGACCAAGGGCATCGACGACCTGGTGCTCAAGACGTTTATAGAGCGCGGGGCGATGGCAGTGCGGCGGTGCAAGAAGGAGGATCTGCGGCGGATCGCGCGGGCGACGGGGGCGACGCTGCTCAGCACGCTGTCAGACCTCAATGGCGACGAGCGGTTCGAGCCGTCGTACTTGGGCCACGCTGAGGAGGTGTCTCAGGAGCGCGTCTCGGACGACGAGTGCATCCTGGTGCGCGGGCCCAAGGTGCACTCGGCGGCGTCCATCATCCTGCGGGGACCCAACGACTTCTCGCTCGACGAGATGGAGCGGTCGGTGCACGACTCGCTGTCGGCGGTGAAACGCACGCTGGAGAGCGGCAGCATCGTGCCGGGCGGCGGCGCCGTGGAGACGGCCCTGCACATCTACCTGGAGGAGTTTGCCGGCACCGTCGGCTCGCGCGAGCAGCTGGCCATTGGCGAGTTTGCGCAGTCGCTGCTGATCATCCCCAAGACGTTGGCGGTCAACGCGGCCAAGGACGCGTCCGAGCTGGTCGCCCAGCTGCGGTCGCGCCACGCCCTGTCGCAGCGCACGCAGGAGGGCGCCAATGCGGACGACGATGAGAAGACGCTGGCGCGCAAGAAGGGCTACAAGAACTACGGCCTCGACCTCACGCGCGGCCGTGTGGTCGACGAGATCAAGATTGGCGTGCTGGAGCCGACCATTAGCAAGGTGCGGCAGCTGAAGAGCGCAGTCGAGGCCTGCATCAGCATCATGCGCATCGACACGCTGATCAAGCTGGACCCGGAGCAGCGGGGAGAGGATGATGGTCACGGTCATTAGGGAGACTGTAGATTTCAAGAGAGTGGGAGGGAGACAGAAGGATTTAGAGAGAGAGTGTGAGAGAGGACAAGGGAGAGAGGAAGGAAGAAAGAAAGAAAGAAAGAAATAGGAGTTGCCAGAAAATAGAGCAACAGCCTATGGTTTTTTTTTCCATGATCTGTTCACAGTAGTTGTTGACCATCCATGCATTGGACGGGAAATCTTCGATGCTGTACTCGGACGGCGCTTTCGGTAGCTCGGCCATCGTCGGCTTAAACCGGTATTCTGTATCATACAACAACGGCCAACCGTGCGTGTGCATACATAGCCTCTGAAAGAAGGGCAAGCACACGGGGCGTTGTGCGCCTGCTCTTGCTGATTTCGGTAAAGTGCTTGCCTCCACTGTGCTGTTAGACCCGCTTTGGTACGTCGATCGTGCTGTCTTCTTAAGGGCGCCTTCCTAATGTTGCTTATTCTACATAGTGTATAGATCAGACCTTTAACAGGCGGCTCGTATAATAAGTGCGAGCAATGGCCTCTGGCTTCTGCCACTGACATTTTCTGCTCTCCACATCTCCGACGGCCACGTTTTCGACGCCCAGACACAGCCTTCACGACAAAGTCAGAGTGTCGAGGAAGCCATTACCTGCAGCAGAAGTTCTCTGTGCCGTCGTTATCGCCTTCGCTATCTTACACCGAATTCACCCCACCTCCACCTCCATTTCCACCATGGGCTCTACTAATAGCGAGAAGCTTAAGCCGGCTTCCGACCCGTCGCTCGTGCTCACGAACCCGACCGCTGCCGAGCGCCTGTCCATCTGGACGCAGACCCACGGCATGTGGGGCAATGCCCTCACGCTGGACAAGTACGTCGAGCGCGAGGCCTATCTGACGACGGCGCCGCTGGCCAGCGACGGCGGCATCACGCACTGGATCCTCACCGACGGCACGCTTCCGCCTGACCAGCGGCCCATCCTGTCCAGCTGCGAATCGCTCCGCAAGCCGGCCATCGCCGGTAGCGCCACGGCGACGGGCGCCGTTGTCGTCACGGACGGTGTGGCCCACGGCATTGGCTCCGTCTTCACCGATCCGCAGTTCCGCGGCCAGGGCTATGCCGGCCGCATGCTGACCGAGCTGGGCCCCCGGCTGCGAGAATGGCAGGCGGGTGGTGCGGGCGAGGCTGAGCAGTCGCTTTTCTCCATGCTCTATTCGGACATTGGCAAGACTTTCTACGCCAGCAAGGGCTGGGCCGCCTTTCCCAGCACACACTATTCGTTCATGCCTGACGCAGCCGCCGAGGACAAGGCCCGGACGTCGGGTGGGTCGCTGGCCGCGCCGCTGGGTGACGAGCAGCTTGTGGACCTCGCCGCCACCGACGAGGCACTGCTACGGGCGCGCCTTGCCCGAGTAGCTGCCACCACCTCTACCACCGCCTCCAACACCACCCCTGTGGCTCTCCTTCCCGGCATCGACTCCCTGCGGTGGCACCTAGTCCGGGAGGACTACATGACGCAGCACATCCTCCAGCGCACGCCGACGGTGCGCGGCGCCATTGCCAATGCGCAGCAGCCCGGCCGCCGCCTGTGGGCTGTGTGGACGCGCACTTACTACGGCGGGGCGACGGCGACAGAGGGCAACAAGCTGCACTTGCTGCGGCTGGTGCTCGAGGACCTCGATGACGACGACGAGGCGGCAGCGGAGAAGCTGACCTCGGCGCACGTCGACGGTTTCCGGGCCGTCATCGGCCTCGCCCAGGCCGAGGCCGCGCGCTGGCACTGCGGCGACGTGCAGCTGTGGAACCCGACGCCGGCAGTACGGGTGCTGGCAGAGAAAGCGGGACTGACGCCCACGCTGGTGGATCGCGAGAAGGACAGCATCGCGAGCCTGATGTGGTACGGCGCAGGGCCGACGGAGGGCGTCAACTGGGTGGCCAACGAGAAGTATGGGTGGTGCTAGGCGGTAGCAGCGTGTTATTGAATTTATTGTGCTAATCGTTTAACATCCGGCGATACTACCGACTCCTATTTTGGGGCAATGGAGCACATCGATGCTGTTTCCAGACGGCGGGACAAGATGTGAGACTTGAGCGGACATCTAGACAGCAATGGATACTTAAGAAATGGGTATTTTTTTTAATCTTGTGCTATGAGGCTCTCTACAAGGCCGAAAAGCTAGAAGGCATTCTATTTTCAAAAACACCCCCCCCCCCAGCTCCAGACAGTCAGCGTTTAGTCCCAGGCTCACTTGAGCGCAGCGACGATGGCCTCGCCAACGGCAGTGCCGCTCATCGGATTCTGGCCCGTGATCAGCTTGCCATCAGCGGCCAGGCCGACGTGCCAGTCGTCGACGGGGACGAACTCGGCGCCGTCGATGGCGCGGATGGTCGACTCCAGCGCAAAGGGCACGGCCTGGGTGAGCCCGACGGCCTCCTCCTCCGAGTCCTTGAAGCCGCTGACCTTGTGGCCGGACAGCAGGTGCGGCGCCGAGGCGTCGCTGGGGTCCTCCACGTTGAGCCGCACGTTGACAAACGCGCCCGGGCCGTGGCAGACAGCCGAGACGATCTTACCGGCCAGCGCAAACGCCGCAATCAGACGCCGGCTCTCGACGTCCGTGGCCAGATCGTAGAGCGGGCCGTGGCCGCCGGGGTAGTAGATGGCGTCGTAGGCCGCAGCTGTCTTCTCGGCCGTGGCGGCGTCGCCCGCAAACGTCGACAGCTTGACCGTCTTCTCAAACAGGTCCTTGTGGTCCTTGTAGAAGGCCAGCGACACGGCGTCGTCCTGGGCCGCCTCCAGAGAGGCCGGGTCCATCGGCGCGACACCGCCCTTGGGAGACGCGACCGTAATCTCGTAGCCGGCAGCAGAGAAGGACTCGTACGGGTGAGCGAACTCGCACTGAGGCGG
>JRUC01000907.1:0-10277 GCA_000806385.1 Leptographium procerum | reverse complement strand
CCCCTAATAACGGGCAAAACGGCAAAACGGGCAGAACGAACACGGCTAGTTTCGGTACCGAAAAGTAGAGCTACGCTTCCGGCTGTCGATCTGATGTCCTGGAGCAACAAAACATCGCCTCGATGCCCGATCACGCAGGGAGTTGCAAGCACTGATGGCCGATGGCCGACGGCCGCCGAGGAGCGACAATTGGGGCCGAAGCGTCTGTTGTCAGTGCCGTCTCGAGACAGCAGCACGAAGCAGAGGAGCTTTATGACTCGAAGACTCAAAGACTCAAAGACACGGACTGCCCCTCGGCTAAGCAGCAATGGCAACATGCCCAGTTCTGTAGAACACCTTAGTTTGTCCGGCGGCTGGGTTAGGTTTCGGACTTGGGCCTTCAGAGTCCCCGCACTAGCTAAGAATACAAAAACGCAGCCTAGGCAGATCCCCAAAACTTGTACTTCCCTTCCCGATCGCACTGCTGCAGCGACAACAGCACATTGCGCCTCTATCCCTTGTTTTCCATCCCTGTCCTGTTCAGTATGAAGACGGTTGTCGTTCTCGGCGGCGCCTTTGGCGGCCTCCACGTTGCGCACTATCTCCTCAAGAACTGCAAAGATGTAAAGGTGGTTCTGGTGTCCAAGGTAAGATGTGTAATTGCAATGCTTTTGCCACTACCCTAGGGGTTTTTTTATTTTCGACTGTGCTCACATCTATCTCGCCTGCAGAGCAGCCACTTCTACATGTGCATGGCTTCGGTGCGCGCAATCGTCCCCGGCCAGCTCAAGGAGAACCAATACTTTGCGCCGCTCGAAGCAGCCCTAGGCCGCTACCCCAAAGAGCAGACTGAGCTTGTCATAGGCACGGCCGAGGCAGTGGATGTCGACGCCAAGACAGTCAGGGTGGCCGTCAGTGCGGGCGCGGGTGCGGAGGCCGAGCAGCGCACGATCGCGTTTGACCAGCTCGTGGTAGCGACGGGTGCGCGGGCCACGATGCCTTCCGAGGCAGCGGCAGCAGGAGCCATGGGTCCGTGGAAGGGGGCGGACTCGTACGAGGAAGACGCGGCCGCGCTGCGGAAGGTGCAGGACAAGGTGAAGGCGGCGAAGCGGATTGTGGTGGCCGGCGGGGGGTCCACGGGCGTGGAGGTGGCTGGCGAGCTGGCGTACGAGTATGGGGCGGCCAGCGGAGCAGACAAGAAGGAGATCATCCTGCTGGCAAGCGGCGACGCGCTGCTGGGCGGCGACGCGGTGGTGGCAGAGTCGGCGCGGGCAGAGCTGAAGAAGCTGCACGTGGACGTGCGGCTGCAGTCGGCGGTGACGGCCTCACGGCTGCTGCCGGACGGCCGGACGGAGCTCACGGTCTCCGGTACGTCCGAGCCGCTGGTCGCCGACGTCTACCTGACGGCGTTTGGCCTGACGCCCAACACGGACTTTCTCGCCGGCCGGCTGCTGGACAGCGACGGCAGCGGCCGCGTGGTCGTCGACGAGTTCTACCGTGTGGCCGGCGTGGCCTCGCAGGACGTCTGGGCTGTCGGCGATGCCGTCAGTCGGCCGCGCGCCGGTTTCATGAACACGCAGAAGCAGGCTGCCGGCGTGGCCAAGAACGTCGCCCTGGCCCTGCACGGCAAGCCGCCGGCCGTGGTTAAGCTTCTGCCCGTCGACGTCTTTGCTGTCGCCACCGGCCGCGGCCGCGGTACCGGCCGCATCAACTCGCTGCGCATGCCCTCGCTGATGGTCTGGCTGGCCAAGGGCCGCACGCTGGGCACCCAGTACGTGGTGAGCTACACGGACGGCAGCATTGCGTAAGAGTCAGGTGGCAGGCAGTTGGCAGGCAGTTGGCAGGCAGTTGGCAGGCAGTTGGCAGTTGGCAGGTGGCAGGCGGCAGGCGGCAGGCGGCAGTTAGCAGATAGCTGTTTGCCAGGAGGCTATGATGCCAGGGTTGCGAGATGCCAGGATTGTTCGTACAAATGTTATTCTACATTTGCTTTAATACCCAGACAAGAGCCCTTCTTAATTTGCTAGTTTATTTATCTACACGATTGCCCCGTCTCGCTCGTCAAAAAAAAGAAAGAAAGAAGGAAACTAAACGAAAAAAAAAGATAGAAAAAAAAAAAGTGTCAAATCCCCTCCCTCCTTTACCTGACTTTCGCGTCGTCAATCTCCCGCCGCAGCTGCTCCAGAATGTGCTCCCGCGACCGCAGGTGAGCCTCGAGGCTCTCGACCTGCTCGCGCACTGTCTTGAGGTCGTCGGCGACGCCGTGCAGGCTGCTGGCCGCCTTGGCCTTGCCGGTGCCCTCTTCGAGGTCTCGCAGCTCCTTGCGCTTGTAGTCCAGCAGCTGCTCGAGCTCGCGCTTGACGAGCGCCGGCTTGGTGTCGCGCTTGCCGCCGCCGCCACCCGACCGCCGTGCCGACCCGCTCTCGATGTCGGCGATGCGCTTCTCGAGGTCCTGCAGCTGCTTTTTGAGCCGGACCTCCTCCCAGTCCTCCGTCTTCTGCTCGGCCGAGAAGTCGGTGCCCGTGCTCGAGAAGCCCGACCGGCCTAGCCGCGTGAGATACTGGTCGCCGAACTTGGCCTTGCGGCCCGTCGACGTCGAGTCGTCCGCCTTGGTCGCCCACCGCGAGCTGGCCGCCGACGTGCTGGCGTTGCCCACCTGGTAGTCGATGTTGTTGTGCTCGAAGCTGGACCGCAGCGACGCCGGCACCGCGCGCGGGATCCGGTAGCCTTCGTGGCGGAAATTAAGAATGTGCAAGAACGCCAGGCAGGCGTCCTTGTTGATCGATGAGCCGGCCGACGGGTTGACCAGGTTCCAGGCCGAGCGGATGTCGGTGTCCGGCACGTCCAGAGACTCGTACAGATCCTGGAGCGCAGAGACTTTGCTCCAGTCAGCGAGAGAGAGAGAGAGGGAGAGAGAGAGAGAGAGAGAGAAAGAGTAGAAAAAACGGCTCAAAAAACTCACAGGACACTTCCCCTCGCATGTCCCGGCTCTCCATATAGATCTGCTCGTACTTGGACTTGTCGGCCGGGCTCATGTACCAGTCGAAGCCGTCCTTGAGCGGAGGCGAGTCTGGGTCGTCCACGTCCACCTGCTCAAACTGCGCCGCCTTGCCCGTAAGCGCCTTGCCCGCCTGCACCAGGTGCGCCTTGGACTCGGGCACCAGCCAGTCCGGCAATGTCGTCGGAACGTCGGGGTATTCCTGAGTGGGAGAGAAAAAAGAGAGAGGCTGTCAGCTAGCAAGAAAATAAAAATAAAAATAAAAAACAGCAGGCGCATACACGCAGGGGGAAAAGAAAAGAAACCCACCCCATTCAGAATGTCAAAGATCAGGCGCATCGCCACGCAAAACTCCTCAAAGTCCAGGTTGCCGTCGTTGTCCACGTCGGCCAGGTCCCAGACCCGCTCCAGCTGGTTGTCGCGCAGGCCACTGTTCTTCAGCACCGGCGCCGCCTGCTCGCCCGTCAGAAACTTGCCGCCATTCGTGCGCGCCGAGAAGATGTTCCAGTACGTGTCGATCTCCTGCTGCTCTATGCGTGGTGGCGCCATCGCTGCTGCTGCTGCTGCTGCTGCCTTTTCGGCTGCTTGTTACTTTTTGGTATTTTTGGGGGGGGGGTTTGTTTCTTTTCTCTTCTATTCTTCTATTCTTCTCGCACGAGAGACACCGTCGTCAGGTCGGAGCCGCTCTCTCTGTTTTTCTTGCGCTAGCAATGGTACCGGTATTTCCAGTGCTTTGGTCTCTGTGTGCCGACGTCGTCGCGAGATTGCCGGATTGCTGCACGGAGTTGCCAAGCTGGAATGGAGCTCAGTCGGCTGCTCGCTAAAGAGTACTGCCTACAGTGCTAACGCAGCTTTGGCCAGGGGTCAATTGATTATGTCATCTTTCTTCCATACCGGGGGTGTCTGAGTCCTAGTTATCCACATTTCCACTACATAGTACCCACATTATCCACATTCACGATCCCCCAAATCTTCACTCAGGCCCCCTGCCATCTTCTTCACCTCTTCCTCTTCTTTCAAGAGCCTGGCACTTTTCCGAGGTCTAGTATTAGAACTACCCTGTATCCCCCTGCTCACTCCTAGTGTGTGTTATCAGGATGGCTTCTGCTTTTCGTCCAGCGCCTTTGCCCAGCCATTCCCCATCCTCTGCAAAGCCTTTCCCTGGTGCTATCACACTGTGACAGCCTCGCCGGTCTTGCCGGCCTTACCTGTCCATTCCGACTGCCTGCCGCCTGCCTCTTCCACTCGACTGGCTGGCCTTCTTCCCCTCAACCGGCCAGCTCCACCGCCACCCCTGCCTCGGCCTCCGCGACTGCCACCTCGGCCTCTGGAGCTTACCGCCACCGGAGCAGCCGTGACCTCGTCATTTCTCGCAGCTGCATCTTCGGGCTCAGAGGCTCTCTTGCGGCGGCGCTTAGTAGGAACACCGCTGCTGTCACCTGCGCCGCCTCTTCTGCCTCTGCCGCCCCTGCTCCCTCTGCCACCCCTGCTACCTCTACCGCTGCCACTGCCACTGCCGTTGCCGTTGTCATTGCCGCTATCGCGCGGTGGCTGCTGCTGACTCGGCTGCACAGCAGCTGCCACGCGGTCACGTGCTGGCGGCTCGACAGTGCGGACGGCATGTACTGGGCGGCCGTGATGCCCGGTGTCGCAGTCGACGTGGTTGTCGCCCAGAACTTCGATCTCAAAGCGGCCGCCACCGCTGTGGCCGACCCAGTGGCCCAGATCGACGGATCCGCGCTCGAAGCCGACGCCGTGCAGAAAGTCCTGTGCCGCTGCCATCTGCCGCATGGAGACGTAGTCGGTGATGAGGCCCGGATCCGCGACCGGCGGCCTGTTCAGGCTGCGACAGAGACGGGCGGCCGCCGCCGCCTCGTCGCAGAAGACATCCCGCGGCTGCGAGTCCTCGTACGCACGCAGGGCAGCCCTGTAGTCGGAGGCCTTGCGCTGCTCGCGTTGGTACAGGGCGCGGAAGCTGGCCTCATCAGCACGGCTGAGCCTAAGCAGGAGCACGGTCTGGCTATAGGAAAACCACGACGTGAGCTCCTTGACCACAATTAGCTTCATGTTGTCGGGCACGTCCTGCCAAGTTGTGCGGCCCTACGACGTAGAACAAGCGCTCCGTCAGCATTATCATCCCAAGACAATCATATCGTCCCACCCCTGCCCTAAGTTGGCTGACTGGCTGGCTAGTTAGCCAGCTGCCCCGTCGCTCTCTCACCTTTGTGCTCGTGGCTTGTCCATTCGGGCCCGCCTCTGAGCTTGAGGTGCCCCGGCGAAGGAAGTCGTCGCTCATGAGGCTGTTTCTGCTGTCGTTGTTGTTGTTGTCGTCGTCGTCGCCAATACCGGCACTGCCCAATGTGCTGCGGCTGCTGCTTTTTGTTATGTCGGCAACAAGATAGCTGGCCGTCTTTGGTCGTGCTGTCTCGGTCTTCTGCCTCTTTACTGACTGCTGCACTCTGTCTTCGTCCTGGATATCGTGGCCTGTCGACAGGTGCTCATTCTTACGCTTCTTGCTCTTAACACTGACGCTGGCACTGGCTGTCTGCCTTGCGCTTCCGGTGGATTTGCAAATCGTCCGTCGCCAGCGGACAAATTCGGCCTCGAGGTGCTCCTTTGCCCTATCGATGGCCTGTGCGAGAAAGTCTTCTTTTTGCTGGTCTGTCGGCGTCGTGGCCGTGCCGTCTCCAAGGATCCGGCTCGCTGTACGGTGGAAGTCAGCGAGAGCCTCGTTTGGATGTCGGCGTGGGTCGTCTAGAGCACGCGTCGGGAATGCGCTTGTATGGCTGAGCTCGGGGATGAACGATGACAGCGGTGGCTTTGTGGCTGTCGTGCATGTGTCTGCATCGGAGTATGCAAGCTCGGTATAACGCTCAGAACGCCGGCTGCTGGAAGCAGGACGCACATTGGGCATGTCGAAGATGTGTGGCGACGACTAGGATTAAAACAAAAGAAACAAACAAAACAGTGTATGAAGTCGTAGTCTTATGTCAGTATGCCTTCAGCTTATGTTTACTAGCTCGACTTGAGTATATTTGGTCTATCAGTAGAAGCTGAGGTAAGACTGAAGCCATTGAGCTAGGAAGCACTCCTAGCTTTGCTTCCTAAAGTCCAATATCTATCAATGCGTTTGTTCTAACGCAAAGGTGAATAAGTGAATAGGTGTATGGGGCTGGTGCAACTTGAAAGCTCCTCGGGCTTGCCACGGCCTACGTATGTCCTCATTGAAAGCCTGGCCCTGAATCCCACACAATGCAATACGCAGTACGCGATACACAATACACAATGCCCGACATGGCTACAACACGCGCCCTCTCAAGTGACACGGACTAGAGTCTTCTAAATCTAAACACAAAAGGTTTGCCAGAAAAAACTCTGCCGATATGGCGATCTAATGAGCGGCACGAGTGATTCGCTTGCCTGTGTAAACCCCCAAAAGCTTCTCCTTTCCGAACGTGTGCAAGTAGAATATGATATCCACAGGCATGCTTTTTGGCGAAAAGGTAATTAGAGAAAAAAAGAGCAAAAAGGAACCCCTAAAAGTATAGGAAAGCTAAAACTTAACCCGAGCGCCATGCAAAGCTCTTAACAATGAATCGTCCGAATCGTCTAGTTCGGTGGAGTTTGTAGACTACTAACATCGGTAAACGGTTTGAAATCCTTGCGATCCTGATACCGCGCCATGTCTAGGTTAAGCCGGGGCGGCTCTGCGGATGGTTCCCGCGACGGGGTGCAGTCGCTCAGGCCCTCCATGCGATCATCATCGGCGTCAAGCGTCTCTTCGATCCGCCGCTTGGGTCGGCTTCTGCTCCTACTGGCCGACGACCCAGTCAGAACGGTAGTGTGAGGCGAGAGCGTTGCGGGCTGTGATGTGTTGTGGATAGCGGCAAGCCGGTTGTTTCTATCGTGGCTGGCACCACTCACAACGGCTGTGAGGGTATCATCAAAGCCAGAAACTCCGCTACAGCTGACGTCGCGCTGTGCCTGGAGGATCTCGCTGTAGTTCAGGAGCATGCGCTTGGTGTCCTCGTCAAAATTGGTGCAGAACCGGCAGGCGTTGACAAACTGCATAGCGGGGATCAGGTCGACCCCGTAGACGGTTATGATGTAGGCGGCAACGACGGCAGCCGAGCGCTCGTTGCCGGTCTCACAGAACACAAGCACGCGGCCGCCTCCAACACCGGACTGCTGCATCATGTGCTCGTTGATTGTGCGCACAACACCTGGCAGCGCCTTGATGAGCTCGACGCGCCGGTTCTCGAGCACGTCGACGTAGTGGACCGCAAGGCCGAGCTCGGCCGCTGTTCTACCAACGGACAGCAGGCGCGCTGCGGCCATGCGGCTGTCGCGCGCGGCCAGCAGCATGGTGATACCGGCACGGCGCAGAAAGTCGCGGTCACGCGCCACGGATGAAGGCCCCAGGTACATAAAGTCGAGCACGGGCTGGGCCTCGCGGCGTCGCTCGTATGCCCAATTGTTCGTTTCGTACTGGGCTAACTGCGGCCGGCTGCCCGTGACCTGATGCAGCTGAGAGGCTGAGAGACCCATGATGGTCGAGTTGATCATCGACGGCTGCATTACTATGCATACCGGCGCGACACCAAGGCCTCTGCCTTCTGGGACCTTCTGGTCCGCAGGTGCCCATGTGGCCGTCTGCTGCAGTTGCTGCAGCCTCTGCAACTCTTGCTGCCGCCGATGTTTGAGCAGCTGATTGTCAGGCTCAGTACCTTGCGGCTGCGGCTTGCCCCCGTTTTTCAAGAGCTCAGTGCCAGACAGCGGCACGACAATGGTCGGCGGCGTGGGCTCATGCCCAACGTACGGCGCGTTGGCCACGACGCCTTTGGGCCGGCGCATTTTGCCGCGGCCGGTGGCCACGGGCGTCCAGGGAAGTGGTGGTGGCGGGTCAATATCCATGATCAGAAGTAGTAGCTTCGGGCAAAAGTAGCCTTGGTAATAATACCCTCGGAAATAGAGTGCAGGGGGTCCAAGGCAACGACTCAATACTAAAGTGAAGATATAAAACTAATTGCGAGGAGCAAACTAGATTACGAAGAATCCAAGCTCTAGTTTGTAGTCTGTTTTCAGCGTCCAGACCTGATAAGTAGGAAAAGTGAAGTATGAAACAAGATAAATATAGTTGCTTGTGGAAATTTCAGTGTTGATGAGGCTATCTATATCTGTGTCATTTGGGAAGGCTGACTGGACTCTTTCCCCACTTGCCAGAGAGAAAGACGAGGCAGTACTAATGGCGCCTTCCTCATTCGACTCGCTTACTTTTCGACAGGCACATTCGGCAAGTACTACTGCATCGAGCGCTGTGGTTCGCTCCTGTATTTCATGTAACAGCACACTACGCGAGGTTCTTGTCATCGATAGTGCCGATCCTAGCATCGCACCCAATCGCCGTGTCACAAGCACGCGAGGCCAACACTGTCACGTGCCGGGTTGGTTTGGCAAGCTTGATATTACTACGAACACCCAGAACGGCATCCAGAGCATAGAGGTATTGTGGTTTGCCCGGTTGCTTCTAGACGTCATGCGTGCACGCTCTCCGCGTTGTTTTTTTATTGCATGGAGATAGTTTTTTGGGTTTCTTTTTCCCCCCCCAACAATTTAGACGCACTGTCTCTTTTCTATAGTTTCTCTTCTGTGCCCACCCGTGTAAGATAAACAAAACGTTTCTCACCCGGCTGACGACATGCTGTTCTCCCGGGCCAGAGGCGACGGTATCTCTGGCGTCACGGAGCGCGAGTCTGAAGTGGTTGGCCGCCTGGCTGCTCCCGAGACTGCGCGAGCCACGGACGCCCCTGACAGCGACGCCTTTTTCTTCCGTCGGTCTGGCGTGCTGGACCCTACGCTCTCCTTTCTGCTCGCGGGCGCGGCGGCATCTTCGGCCTCTGTCAACGCTGGCGTCCCGCTGCGCGAGCCCGCCGAAATGCTGCCGCGAAGCGAGCTGTTGCTGCGCATCCGTCGGTGCTCGCGCTCCACAGCTGCGCGGCGCGGGTGCTGCGGATGGTGGTGTTCGCTCTTCTCACCAGCAGCACCGCCGTCTCCCCCGGCTCCGCGCGGCGTGTAGGGACGCTGCTGCTCGGCGTTGGCAGAAACAGCAGCAGCAGTAGCGCGGCCGGGAAGCCACCAGAACCAGCCGCCGGTGCTGCAGCGGAGGGCGCGGTCCTGCTCCTTGAGCTTCTTGCGGATGAGGGCGCGGCGCTCGTTCTCACGCTCCCAGTATTCCTGGCGGTACAGCTCCCAATTCTCGCGGAAGGTGGGCGAGAAGGGCTTGGCTAGCAGCAGCAGCTTGACGTAGTCGCCGCCGGGAGCTAAATCCTCCTGGTGAGAGTGAGCGGTGTGACCGGCATGAGCAGTGTGGCCGGTGTGGCCGGTGTGGCCGTGGCCGTGGATGTGCTGGGCGCCACCAGCAGCGGCAGCAGCAGCAGCGGCGGCGGCAGCGGCAGCGCGGACGCCCTTCTCCTCGTCGCGGTGACCGCTCTGGTGGTCGGCGATGACGAAGGCCGGCACAGCAGCGCCGCTGGTAGGTGGCGCTGGGTGGCCGCTCGCCGAGAGGTGAAGCTCGCGGTCGACCTCGCGCAGGATGGCGGGCTCGACGTAGCGGTAGGACGAGACGCCGCCCGAGTTGGAGAAGAGGCCGTAGGTGAGGAACCAGCCGAGCGTGGCCAGGGCCTCGGCCCACCAGGACCGCTTCATCAGCACGAGCTTGCAGTTGATGTGGCGCAGACCACGGTTCGACACGTTGAACCAGCGGCGCGGCCAGCGCACGCCTCGCTCCCAGATGCCCGTGGCCCAGATCAGGATGGCGGTGATGACGCCGCCCATGAAGCACACCTTCTCGATGACGTCTACCACCCAGTACACCGAGCCGCCCACACCGCTGCCGTCCTCGCGCGGCGCCAGGAACAGCGCATAGCCGAACCCCAGGATCCAGCCGCTGAGCAGGATGAGGAAGAAGGTGTGGTGGCGGCGTCGTGCCCGCAGGGCCAGGTACTGCGACCGCAGCGATGCCTCGAGGATGAGCAGGTTGAGGTAGATCATCGATGGCGAGCCGGGCGTGTGCGACAGCGGGTCGCCGGCCTTGCCAGGGGTGTTGGCCGCGATAGGTTCGAGACTGGTGCCGGGGCCGGAGCTGGGGGCGCCGAGGCTGAACGACGCCTTGTAGCCCAAGCTGTTCTGCCCGGACAGCGGCGCCCCCTTGACGAGGGAGTCGAGCTCGTCGGCCATGCCCAACAGAGTCAGGCGGGGTCCCCCCGTTTCGGGTGTCGTGCCCGTTAGGGAGAGGGCCGGGGGG
>JRUC01000906.1:0-10297 GCA_000806385.1 Leptographium procerum | reverse complement strand
TCCCCCCCCCGTTTCCGCCAACCACACACCTCGCTTGTGCTCTTTCCCGCTGTACTGTACAGACTGTGCTCTTTGCTGTCCGTCAATTAGTCCCTCCGGTCTTTCAATAGTGCCTTGCCGCAACAGCCACTAGGCCCACTCCAGCCTGGGCTCTGCCTGGTAACGCACAAATACGGTAAGTACCGGTACCTGCTGTCCTGCTGTTCCCGCCATCGTTTCTCCCCTTTCGTGCCTCTGTACCCTGTACCCGAGAGGAAGACCGGGTCGCCCTACTTAGCCTAGCCCCAGTTACCCTCGTAAGATACCTCGTGTGTTGTGCCTCTCCGCCTCCGTTCCGGCCATCCAACCTTACTACTACCTGCTGGTATTGCTCGTATCACGCACCCTTCTCGCTTCCTGTCTCTCGTCTCTCACACCCTGTCCCGCCAGCTGTTCGAACGGCGTCCTGAGCGTCTTTCAATCCTCCTGAGAGAGCCGGGGAAGCGAAACGGAGCAAGTCAAAGGGCAAAGGCGCAGAAAGACAAGACAGCGGAGACAGCCACAACAAGAAAGAGCGAGTGGCAGCCAAGTGTACATTTGGTCCTCACCACCTTTGTCTCACTTCCGCCCGTATCACTGGTTTTCCTCATCGCCTAATCACTACCCTGCTTCTGGCTTTGGAACCTCGTCACTCTACTCGCCGCTGTTTCCTCTCTTCTCTTTCCTCCCCTCTCTCTCTCTTCCTCTTCACCCCTATAAACCAGCCCGACGACCATGTAACGACTGCCTTCGCCGGAGACGCCTACCAGCTCGATCCTCGCATCGTCCTGCAACTTCCTTTCTGCTTCTCTTCAAACTTTCCCACCTACGAGCTCATTTCTTCTTTCCCCAACATACGAGGCTCTGCGAGCGTTTCTTCTTTCCTTCAATCTTCCCGCCTCTCCGACAACACAGCCACCGCCTACATACACGTTCCCCGAACGCGAACGCACGAGAAACATTGCAGCAACTCCGAGAAACACTGAAGCAACATTCCGCCCGTTGCAACTGAGCACAGCTTTCCTCTGGTTGCCGGTCGGTGTTTGGGATGGCTCTCAAAATCCCCCATGCCGGCCTCCAGCTGGAGGAGGCCTTTCACGACTCCAATGACCACCTCCCAACTCAGGCCTTCATCCTTGACCTGAGCGATGCTGTCATTGATGGCATGATTGAGTCTATCAACCAGGGCCACGAGATTCGCTTATCCCTAGGCAACACACCCGTACGAGCTTCTCCTCTCTGCTTTGTGCCCCAAGGACTGCTTCCTCGTAAGCTCCATGCTAACTTCTTCTCCTTCCAGACCTTCCTATACGGCAACTCCAGCCACCACATCGAGCCCACAACCGAAGACAGCAACGATGACCTAGAACTATTCCTGGCCAATACTGCCAACAAAACCGTCAAGGCCGAACGCCTACCACAATTCGCCATGTCTCTCTTCAGAAAACCAGAACTGGGAGACCCGTGGGACCAGTACCGGACGGGCTCCTCCGAGGACGAAGACGACGAATATGAAGAGGAGGCCTCACCTGAGCCTGAGGACGTGGGCGACCAGCGGTCCTACGACGACTTGAACGAAGACATTGCTCTCCTCCGAAACTCACTCGCACAGAAAGAGGCCGAGAAGCAAGAGAAATCGTATGCTAGTTCCCTCCCTAATCCCTACGTTCTGTTTCTTTTTACGCGTTCTCTTGGCTTGTGGACAAACTGAAAGCTTACCGTGTCGTCTGTCTTTCCCTACAGAACCAAGGTAATCGAGGGAAGCGGCCCTGCTCCAAACGGCAAAGGCAACAAGCGCATTGCCGGTTCTCTACACAAAGCACTTTCTGGGAGACGGTCCCCGTTCGGTCGTACCTCTCTCTCACCTCTGCCGTCTAGCCCGGCCCTCAGTGCCGTAGGCTCGCCCTCCCTAGCACCGAACGACTCTTCCTCTCAACAGGCTGCCAAGCAGGCCAAACGGGCCCGGTCACCTATTATTCACGAGCTCGCCTTCAAAGAACAGCCATACGACATATTATGGCAAAAATACCCCGGCTCATCTGAGGTCGAATTCAAAAACGCTCTGGAGAAGGTTGCCGACCACGACGACGACTCCCAGAACTACGTCCTTCGGAAGAAATACTGGAAAGAGCTCGACGTGTGGAACCATGAGTACGCAAGCGATGATGAGCGGCAGCAAGCAATCGATAATGCCATTCGACAATATGATAAGATGCGACTCTCGCAATCAGAACCAGAGTGGGAAATGCTGTTGCGGAGGGAAGAACGTGGCCAGGGACGAGTTCTAAGCAAGATCCATGCCGCAATTGCCAAGGGTCCGCCTGCTTCCAGGACGAAGGCGCAAAAAACAGATGATTCTGGTGGAGATTCTGCGGGTGGCAGCGGTGGTAGCAGCCGCGACGATTCGGTCGAAGTTGGGAACGGCAGCACTCGAACCGATGAAGAGGGTGGCGATTCAGAAAGCATGACAGCCTCACCATACCAGCAAGGCGCAACAGTTGCAAAGAAGAAGGTCACAGCTCAAGAAAAGCGTCTGCTGTCGACCAAAAAGAAGAGCACGCCAGCACCAACTTCAGCGCCATTGTCTACGCCAAAAGTCTCCCCAACAAAGCCGTCTGTTAAGCAGAGCGCCGAGAAGCAAACCAAGTTCAAGTCCAAGGAATTCATAACGGACTCGGAATCGTCAGAGTCGGAATCCGAGTCGGCGCCTCTGGCGGCAACCGTCCACCAGTCAAAGCTTACCGCCGCCAGCACTAAGCCATCTCTGGCTGCAAAATCGGCGACAAAGACAACGGCGTCTTCAACTGTTGGAGACAAGATACGGAAAGCGCCTGTGGCCGCCCCACCGGTTGACGTGCGAAAACCTAAGCCCTCGCCTACCAAAGACGTGGTGAAATCGCAGATCACGGCAAAACCGTTGCTGAAAAAACGGATTCGTGAAGATGACGATGACAGCAGCAGCAGCTCTAGCTCAGGGACACCGTTGAGCAAGAGGATCAAGCCGCTCAAATCAGCTCCGAAGTTGCTACCCACAAAGGACCGCGAGAAGTACCAGCAGCCACGCCAGCAAGCGGCCGCGCCACCACCCCGGCCCTCCAACACAAGCCCGAATAGCAGCAGCAGCGGCGGCAGCGGCGGCAGCAACAACGGTGCTGGCCGAGGTGGCAGCAGCAAAAATGGAAGCGCGCCATTGAGCAAGCCCAAGAACAACAACAACTCGCCTACTAAATCGTCTCCGCTTGCCGCCTCTCCGCCAGCAAACGCCTCTGAGATTGACTTGTCCTCGGAGGAAAGCGTGCCCCCCATTGGCAGCAGCAATACCAGTCAGAAGCGGAAGATGGTTGACGAGCGTCGCAACAACCTCGTTGGGACAGACTCCTCGACCAACAACGGGAAGCCCAAGAAGCGGAAGCACCTGCCAGACGACGTCGTCGAGCAGGCCCGGAAGTTCAAGATATACTACGAGAAGTATGAGGCGCTTTACAAAGACATTGCCGGCCGAGCAGATCCGCCCAAGGAAAGAGTTGGTGCCTTACTAGCAATGCACAACCGGCTCCAGGAGATGAAGGAGAATATATACAGCGAGGCTATGGTGCGTGCCTGAGAGCGGAGGGGAGAGCGAGAAATGGAATGGGGGACAGAGGCCCATATAACGGCCGTTTGATGATACCAAGATGACAACCTGATTTAATCTGCATTTCAACAAAAAGGGAGCACAGTCACAACGCGAAGCATAGGTATAAAAGGCGGTGATTTCTTTCTTTTTAGGGAAGGGGCATCTAAGGAAAAGGGAGGTGTTTTATGCGTAATAGGTCGACCGTTTGTGTCTCCTTGGATCTGCTTTTACCGGCGTCGTTCATGCTAGCATTATTTAATCTTGCAATCTAACCTGCAGAGATATTTTTGATAAATAACTACAGAAATACCACTTAAACTCATAGCAACGCTATTGTTAGAAAGCGGACCTTAGTAAAGCTGAATATCAAGACAAAATTGTAGCCATGTAAATTCGTATTTCTCGTTAATTAGCAGGACACAATCAGGAGAAAGCATTTCCGCTTTGTCAAGATGCTAGCCAACCGTTTCCTTCTCTCGTGTCTCGCACCCAGCACAAACACGCAAGCACTTGCGTGAACGACTAACCTCTTCTCGGACTTCGCCCCATCGACCACACGCTATACCTCTTTACTGAGTCTTAAACAACAGAATAGCGCAGTGGCCGAGATAAAAATACACAAAGTGCTTTGTTTCTGTGCATGTCAGTGCCGCCCGTAGAACATAAAGAAGGTAACAAAAGGCCGAGAATGCTTACCATGCGTCACGAAACTGCCAAAGTTACGGCCCACGATGCAATGCCAAGTTGGGCCCTTGCGATCATCAAACTGGTGCTGTTGTCAGCGTCGAGTCCGGGAGTGTTAAGTAAAAGAAGGCAATAGAGTCAGCGCACCGTCTTCTTAATATACTTTGCGATGTCCTTTGGTCTCGCATTAGCACACTGAGCTCGATGGGAAGATGGGGTTGGCGTAAAGAAAAGAGGGCGGCAAAAACCTTCTCAACAGTGAACTTGGCCATGGCATCCTGAGCTAGAGTTTTGTCAGCGTCGAGTGTAACAATGTCATAGCAAGGACACTAGAGTTGCTATTCCACACATACCCACTTCGATGGCCTCTGTTTGCATTTCTTCCGTCTATATTGAACAGCTGTTATTACTGATCTTCCTCGAGGTATGCGTCTAGAAGACACTCTAATTGGGCCATAACCATACCATGTCGGCCGACTTGATCTGGGCTGTGGCGCTCATAGAACAGGTTAGTATACGCCCGTGTACCTGGGTGAGGCCGTCCGGCCTCTGCCATGCTCTTTGGCCCCTCCTCTATCGCGAAACTCACCCTCCAGCTTTTCGCGCGCCGGCGGCGGCGGTGTCTCCGTCTTTGCTTCAACTGCCATCGTATTTGGCTTCACCGTGACTCGTAGTGGGACCGGATAACAAAGAGGGTATAAACAAGTTGCTGCCTAAGGAAATGAGCACTTGGTCAGCTTATCGTCTCTCCAAATTCCAATGTTACCTCCACAATCGGACCTCTCCCAGAGGACGTATGCAGTGGGGAGGAATGCTGTCACAGAAACGGCCAAGAGGTGGCGGGCCGGAAATTTTGCGCCTGAGAGCATGCTTTGCTTTGGGTATCATTCGACATAGCTGCAAGATGAAAGCAACGATGAAACGAGCAGGTAATCTTACCGTGTCTCTCTTGTTCTCCGGCGGGTTATAGCTGTTGAGCCTGAAATTTTGTGAAGGACACACAAGGACGTGCTTTCGTCGGGGGTGACCAAAAGTGTGAATAGCGCGTGATTTCTCCGGGGTCGACGACGACGGGCATACCAGATGGCAACAAGCAGGGGGGGTATACACCGTAATTAGAGGCGTCGTTTATAGTGCATTTGTTAGTCACAATAACTTAGTAATCATATATAACCACCTTTTTTTTTCCGGGCAAGGCTACAAGGATAGTTTTTCCGGACCCATTATTTTCGATAAGATAAACTTTTTTTTTCTTATGAGAAGAAAATCTCAACGGAAGCACTTTCCACGATTTTCTTGCTTCTGTTTCTTCTTTACTTCTATCAGTCGGCAAGTGCCATCTTGATTTCAAGATGCCTTCCGCCATGCCAACAAGCTCGGCTCCTGCAAAGGTACCGGAAGAGCCTTCCACAATTGTGACGGAGGAATCTTCCCGTATCTTTGTAAAGAACCTACCACCAAATATCACCGAGGAAAGCCTTCGCAACCACTTTTCCACAGGAGGCCGTCATATCACCGATGTTAAGCTCATCACTCGGCGCCGGATAGCCTTTTTAGGCTACCGGTCGCCGGAGGAAGCGAAAACTGCCGTCCGATATTTCAACCGCTCCTACATCCGCATGTCCAAGCTGTTTGTCGAGGTGGCCAAGCCCATCGGGGATCTATCGCTGCCCGGGGGAAGTAACCTGAAGCGTCCACACGAAGTGCAAGAGACTGCTGCGGAGGATCCACAAAATACGGCTCAGGACGGCCAATTGTCAAAGAAAAGGAAGCTCGACGAGGCTTCGGACCCCAAGCTCCGCGAGTTTCTTCAAGTAATGAAACCCCAAACCGGTCGCGGCCTAAGCAGCACAGCAGATGTCTTTGCAGCAATGGGCGATAGCCAGATGGCCCAGCCAGATAGCGATGCTACGGCAGATGCCGCAGCTGCGGCCGCTCTGGCTGCTGCGGAAGGGGAGAGCGACGACGAGTATGATGCGCTACCAGCAAAGCAATCTCAAAAGGCGAAGGCAGTCATTGACGACGAGACAACCGCTACTGAGAAAGAAGGTGTTGAGAAGGATGCGACTAAAGTAGTCATTAGCGCAACTGCGATTGACGAAGTCGTCAGGAATGCTGCAGACAGCCCCAGTCTAAGATCACCAGCACCGCCCCAACAAGAGTCACAGCAACAGAAGCAACAACAACAACAACAACAACAACAACAACAACTAGCAAACGCGTCTGCATCAGATGACGAGTGGCTTCGGTCTCGAACAAATCGGCTTCTTGACCTTCTTGATCCAAGCGAGCTAGAACCGCCCACATCAACGCCACTGCCAGCCCAGGTGGTGGCAAAAGCACAAACTGGTCTCCGGGAGGCTGCTAAAGAGGACGAGGGTTGTGACGAGATCGACGAGGGAGTTAGCAACCAAGAGGATAGCTCGATACCAACCGACAACAAAGTGGCAAAGGTGGTTGAAGCCGCGGCACCCTTATCGCGAGAACCCCTTTCACCGGAAGACCAGATTCGCGAGACGTCCAGACTATTTATCAGAAATTTGCCCTACGATGCAACTGAGGCACACATCTGGAAGTACTTTGAGACCTTTGGCAACGTTGAGGAGGTATGTACTGATCTGCTCAATCTGTTTCGTGTCTCCTCGAGTCCGCGCTGTTTTGGCCCAAAATGGGACCTGCTTGCATTCCTCCTCCCGCTTTACTATGATGAACCCCAGATAGGGACAGCTTATGTCAATCGACATATGATGAGAACCTTGGGCCAAGTATTTTAGTAGATATCTTGTTGTCTGAACGAAAGCGAGGAGAATCCTTCTTTTTTCTTTTTTTTTCTTTTTTTTAAAAAAAAAAGATAGGAATGCAACTTTGATTTGCTCGTCTTATTACTGCTGAGAGGATACGCATTCCAGCAAGCTAACGATTGTTCCTGTTCTCCACTATTTAGGTTAATCTACCGGTCACCAACAGCGGCTCAAACAAGGGATTCGCAATGGTGCTTTTCGCCACCCCATCCTCAGCACTTGCAGCATTCCACAATGCGGATGGTAAGACGTTCCAGGGTCGTATCCTACATGTGCTACCAGCCAAGGCGAAAAAGTCGGCTACAGACATCGCTATGGACGAGTTCGCGATATCGCAAATGCCGCTGAAAAAGCAAAAACTGTTGCGGAAGAAAGCAGAAGCAGCCACGAGCACGTTCTCCTGGAATGCCCTTTTTATGAGCCAGGATGCGGTCAACGCGGCAGTGGCTGAGCGACTAGGCGTGACCAAGTCAGAGATGCTCGACCCCACATCGTCTGGTGAAGCTGTCAGACAGGCCGTTCGGCAAACGTCGATAATCGAGGAGACCAAGGGCTACTTCGCCGCCAATGGCGTCGATCTAGACTCGTTCAAGCCGCATACCAAGCGGGGAGACAGGTCCATCCTTGTCAAGAATTTTGCGTACGGCACATCAGCACAAGAGCTGCGTAGTATGTTTGAGGAGTTTGGGCCTGTGGTTCGTGTGCTCATGCCTACGGGCGGCACCATTGCGATTGTACAGTTTGCTCAGGCAGCACATGGGCGGCTTGCATACTCGCGGCTGGCTTACCGGCGAGTAAACGATACGTTGCTTATGCTGGAAAAGTGCCCCGAGACGTTGTTTGGAGACAGCACAAACGACGAAATTCTTGCTGGCGCCGAGGATCAGAAAGAGAAATCAAAGCGCCCCAAGGTGACAGCGAGCGAGCTTCTAGGCGAACACCATGTGGCAGAGGAGGAGGCGGACGCTGCGGCAGACACCGAGGCGACGACCAGCTCGCTATTTGTGCGGAACCTCAACTTCACAACAACTACAGAACAGCTAAGAGCCGCGTTCGCGGAACTTCCAGGTTTTGTGTCGGCCCGGGTGAACACCAAGCCGAACCCAAAGAAGCCGGGAGAGACCCTGAGCATGGGCTACGGATTTGTAGAGTTCCGGACGAAGGCGACGTCGGAAGCGGCCAGCAAAACGATGAACGGCTTTATCCTGCACAGCCACACGCTGACAGTGCAGACAGCGCACCGCGGACAGCAGGACGCAGCCGCCGATCGTCGGGAGGCGGATCGGAAGAAAAAGCAAGCAGCCAACGGGGGCAGCAAGCTAATTATCAAGAACTTGCCATTCGAGGCGACACGCAAGGACGTATATACGCTGCTGGGCACTTACGGGCAGGTCAAGGCGGTGCGGCTACCGCGCAAGGTGGGCAACGGGACGCGTGGATATGCGTTCGCGGAGTTTTTGACGCCGACGGAAGCTGCGAGCGCGATGAGTGCGCTGCGCGACACGCATCTACTGGGCCGGCGGCTGGTGATACAGTACGCAGAGGCGGAAGCTTTAGACCCAGAAGAGGAGCTGGCCAAGATGCGCAAGAAGGTCGGCTCGCAGATGAACACAGTGGCTCTGCAGCAGTTGACCGGAGGTCGCAGACAGCGGACAAAGGTGCATATAGGCGAGGAGGGCGGCGAGGAAGGCATGTGAGCGGCGCAAAGAGAGCTCGACCACAACGGCAGCCGAGTTCAGACGTGTCGTTAGGCTGTCGAGCTGTGCTAGTTGCGAACGCGATGCCAGAAATCGAAGAAAGGGGGCTATATCCAGGAATGAAGTTATATGAGATGATACGGACGGCAGGCGTTCCAGGAGGCACCACAGGGCTATATGGGATATTATGGGCTGTCTTAATGTGCATATATGGTATTAGAAAGGAGTTTAACACGTAATTTGCTAGGACTAATCAAAGAAGATTATAGCACGCGAGAATTATGTGTGTCTCTCTTCCCTTTCGTTGTTCGCCCTACCGCGGCTTCCCGTATGCAGCGTGTGCGTATGTGTGTGTGAGATACATCTGTGGGGTGCATGGTGCACTTCTTAGGGCCCCAAAAAAGCAAAGGGCGAAAAAGAAAGGAAGAAAAGAGAGTTCGTCCAAGAATAGACGCGCATTGACACGCTTTTTTTTGCATCGCCCGTTTAAAAAGTTGCTGAAGAGTGGGTCCGGCACAGGACAGGGACG
Source organism: Leptographium procerum (assembly GCA_000806385.1). Lineage (NCBI taxonomy): Eukaryota > Fungi > Ascomycota > Sordariomycetes > Ophiostomatales > Ophiostomataceae > Leptographium > Leptographium procerum. Next base: position 952 of record JRUC01000906.1, on the reverse strand, counting down.
GCAGGGAGAGAGCAGTCGGCCGAATCAAGAAGGAGCGCGCGTTGCTGCGGAGAGCAGGGGACGGCCGTGATAGGACGGCGCGACCGGCAGAGCGTGACGGGAGGGATGGAGTGGAAAAGTACGAGCAGCGGCACCAACGCCCTGTGCTCTCTCTCTCTCTCTCTCTCTCTCTCTCTCTCTGTGCTAACTGCTTAATCGCCCCGTTCGGAGTTTTTCATGCAAGGCGAAAGTGCTTGCAGATGTAGTGCACCTGACGGGTCCAAGTCCTTCGCCATCAGCTGCTCGATTCGACGGCCAATTCCCATCCCTTCCAAAAGCGATAACTAAGTTTGCAGGTCTACAGTACCGGAAAAGAAAAGCGTCCTCTTCTTGGGCTCGTCGTTGCGGCTCGCTGGGGTCGGTTCGTTTCTGTATTTTGCTGGACCAACCTTCTGATCTCCCGCTCTGAAGGAGGTTCCTGGCTACTGCTATGCGGATCTGTTTACTTTTCCTCTGATTTCTGTTATCCCATTTGCTGTGCTCTCTACGACTGCATTCCCAACGAAGGTCCGCCGGCCTCTTAGCGCGGGCAAACGAAGGGCAGATCGCAGGACCAAAAAAAAAGTGGTTCGGTGAAGCCCGGTTCGGTGGAGAGCCAGGCACCGAAGGGAAAAAAGGGCACGGAGCGAGAGCCAGAGAAAGGGATGACGAACCCGCACTACGAGTTGAGTCAGTGCGATGTGTGGTGCGTGCTCTGTGCTTCCGAGCCTTGCGGGCACGGACGGTCCTTCGGCTGCTGCTCACGAAATCTCCTTGCGTGCCAGTTAGGGGCTTTTCTCAGTGGCAACTAGGGCTTGAAGAATGTGGCCTTGTTTCAATCAAGCTTGCTCTCTCGCTCCCCATTGCGCGCACAGCCTCCGTGGGCGGGAGCCACGGTAGATCGAGCAACGTCCTTGGGGCGATCTGTTCGGGT
>JRUC01000905.1:0-10298 GCA_000806385.1 Leptographium procerum | reverse complement strand
GGGCAAAGGGGGGGGTTGCTCCTTTAGCACTGCTTTGTGAGTTTTATAGTTGGGTCGGTTATGCTTCGCGTGGGAGGAAATGCATATGTGGATATGTCACGTGGTTTTGTTCCATACGATTTCGTCCTGCCACAAAAAGGAACGACCAGAAACACCGTTCAATCGACAAAAGCCTGGTGTTTACAGTGAATTTCCGGGCCATTACGGTTAAAAAATCTTATAGGCACAAGTTTATTTGGTACTGGTTGGGGGCTGAGGGTATGTTGTAAGGTATAATATGGTCGTCCTCGCCAATGCATTGCTGCTGCTCAACAAGACGTTCAGAAAACCCTGAATTATGAAGAAGTACTGTCGATAAGTTGGGACTGTCTCAAACCTATATGGTCTACAAAGCCTTTGATTTCCTTTCACGATTGCTGTAAATCGTAAAAGATATTACCTAGAAAGGGCGGCTTGACAGCATCTCTATTCCTACCTGTCACCTGGTTACTTAACTTGCCGTCCCACCCCATAGGATGAAATCCAATGAGCCTAATTGCCAGCTGGGTCAGATCGATTGCCTGCCTCCATACGAGCAGAAATGCGCGTCTGTGCAAAAAGCAAAATTCAGTTTAAACAGTCGAGTGGGCGAGAGGGGTACTTGCAGCGCTATTGGTGATATGATTGATGTCCTCTTTCTACTTGTGTTGAAACGAAACGTGGGATTCGGTATCAGCTAGATTGTTAAATATAGACTGCATCTTGCATAAGTAGATCGTAAATTTATGGCTCGTGCCTGGGAGACTACCAGGCATATTCTAGTACCTCCTCCTCATCTCCTGTCCACTCGTGATCAGAGGCGGGGTCAGAGCCGTCAATAAAATCATCCATGTGATACTGAGTCTCACTGGGCTTCTGATTGTCAATGCGAATGTCCACTACATCGCACATGCCCTGTATGAATAGACCACCAGACACTTTATTGTCTGTGCCGCTAAAGACTGTGTTTTCGTCCCTTGCATCGGTACCTTGGTCACTCGCACGCTCCTCGTCCTCGTCTTGTTCCTCGTCTCGGCTGGTATCGAAATCCTCATCACTGTCTGGTTCGCGGTATGAGATGAGACCTCTCTTAGGCTTTCTCAGCCCTCTAGCCGTGCTACTAGTACGCGACGAGGAGCTTGACACGTGAATGGCAATGCGGTGACTCCGTCTTTGCGGTGTTGGGTCGGCATCTTTTTGATGATGCTTTACTTTAGTCAGCGACCTCATTGATTCTGCTTTGTTCTGATAGTAAAGCAATGAATCGGCCGGTTCAGGTGCCGTGACATGGCGCTTAAAAACGCGGCCCAGAGTTGCCTCCCACCGATCTCGCATCTCACATCTCTGCCGCCAGGGGATATCCAGCATGGCCTTAATGGCCAATATACGAAGTGAGGGCATCTGCGGAGCACTGTTGATAAGTGACTGGAAGAAAACCTCGGCGGCAGAGGGCTCCCATTTGCGCAGTTGCTCCAGCTCGACCACCTGGATGCTGTGAGGCCATGTTGGAATCTGGCTATCCAATAATAGGCTGTCATAAAGGGGATCGGAATCGTTGTAAAATGCATGGTGATTGTAGTAGGCCAATTTCATCTGCAAGCTCTCAAGGCCAGGACAAGACTCTCCCAAGATGGGAAGGAAAGCCAGACTGAGTGACTGGTTATGGTGAAGGGCCAAGCTCCGCAATTGGTGTCCATGTGTCAGTAAATATTCTGAGAAGAAGGTAGCGGAGACATCCCAGCAGTTGACCAGCTCCAGATGTTTCAGGCTTTTCGGCAGCAGCGGAAGAAGAAACTCGTTTGCAATTGTCGACGATTCTATAACAAGATGAACCAGGTTAGGAAGCACCTTTAGGAGTCCGGCGAACGTCTCAGCCTGCTTCAAGTCTTCTGCCACCACCTGGGGATCTTCGGCGTTTTTTGCATTCAACGACGAGCGCTGGTAGTTGGTAAAACAGATTTTACGGAGGCTTGCAAAAGACGGCGATAGGTGAATGTCCTTGAGATTTTCAAGTGACAAGTCCCTGCCCATCATTCTCCGGTTCCAGTGCCAGCTCCTTAGTCGTATGGCCTGGCCCGTGGCTTCGTCCCCGGAGCCACCCGAAATAGCACCCAGCGCCTCGAAAATTCCTCGAGGGTATTCCCACCGGAGGCTCTCAGATAGTTGCCGGTATGGTGGCGAATCCTTGTCGTGCAATAGTTCAAGGCCAGTCAGCCGGGGACAGAGTGACACCATTTTCGGGATGTCTAGGTGGTGTCCTTTATACACTCGGCTGGCGATAGAGCTCACATTAATGCGAAGCACTTTAACTTTACACCGGTAATCAAAAGTTGTGGTTGACGGGGGTCGGTCCAGGAGGTCGACGAGGGCGTGTGCCATATTCATCGACAATAGGGGAGGACACTTGTACAATGCTCGCAGCACTGGCTCAGCAAACGCGCGACATGTCCGACTAATCGCCACAAACTTGTGCACTGAGTCTACAGTATCGAGGCTCGCCGAAGCAAACGTGAAAATTCGAGATAGAACCAGGTATGGGAGTGTGCTCCAAGGTGGTGACCGTGTCGATGCCGCATCCGGCGTCAGCGAATCCTTTATGGCGCTCTTTTTATGGACGCTTTTCGCAATATCACCAGGCGACTCTACTAGTATTTTCTTCCTCGAGTTCTGTTGCCTCTCCTGTTTGTTTCTTCCGGACGAGGCTGATGCCCCCTTACGTCTCTGAGATGCTCTGTCTGAGGCGGGCGATATGTACGCTTTGCTTTCGGATTGTGATTCGTCGGAAAGTCTGGAGATTTTATGTCGAAGTTGTCGTCGTTTTGGCCGACTGCTAGATTCGTCATAGTATTCTGTGCGTAGTCTTTTCGAAGGGCGCCTTTGCCTTTCGGGGGAAAATCCGTCATTTTCATCTCTATTTTCATCTTCGTTCGAGTCTTCACTGCTTCTATCGACCATTGAAATGTAGTCCCCGTCATCCTCTTCGCTCGTCTTGTGATTGCGGCATATTTGCGCGATCGAGCGTCGTGTCACACGGCCATGGGATGTAGTGGAAACCGAGCTGGTAGTTGCAGCGGTGGCACGACGAGACGGTATTCGGCGACGAAGCCGCGAAGCGATAGGATTAGAGCCGCTTGCCATCGCAACTCTGTTCGTATTTCACGTTCGCACCCGTGTACTATTCAAAAGAAGCGTCCATCCGAAACCAAGTTGTCGAGGAGATGGTGAGTGTGTTTTGAGATGTTACCAGACTACTTTTCCTATTTACAGTAGCAAGTAAAGAGAATAAGCACGTGAAGGCTACGTAACGGAGGGGTTTATTGTGGGACCGCCTTGGCCACCTTAGTTGCATGCAAGGGCTGCGCATGGCTAGCGTGTCCAAACCGCTCCACTATTCTCTGCACAATACAGGCCCGTCCAACTGTTCTCTGAAAGCGTGTAATAAGACAACATATCGGCTGTTTCCGACGCTTGACGTTCATGGTGGGATTCAGAGGCTGAGCACAGTGCGCAGGGCTTGCACGAGCTAATACGAGCTGCTTGGAAAGTCGGACTTGTTTTCTTATGCCATATCGTCCTTATCTGTAATATGCTACAATTCTAATAACTCCTCAAACTCCTCTATAAGTACAGAGACGTGCCCGTAGAACATGAGAGCGTCATCAAACCAAGCAGAGGCTGTATTTAGTAGTCCTCCAAAGCTTCGGGTAGCCAGTGTGTGACTTTTGGGAGACGCACAAGAAATCTGGCTCCAGCTCATGCCAACCTCCAGGCCAGTCGGAAAGTGATCGAGCAGAAGAAAAAGGGAGAATAATAATAATATATACGCATATGGAATAAACAGCAAACGCCCGCGAGGCGAAACACGGGGGAAAACGTGTCTGTTTCTGTGGCGGAGGTGATAGGCTGGGATTAGATCGCTGGGACTTGCTGTTTGTCGCTTGCACGCCAAGTGTCTTCTTGTCGCGTCCCAGGAGGCATCCATGTGGCACTATTACTTCCGTGTGCCCGGCCCCGACCACCGTCATCGGATTTCTTAGGATCGTCGCTAGTAGCAAGGCCGTATCCAACTGTGTAAGGGTGTGGTGTCGTCGACACAGCCGACAAGGACGAAGGGCTTTCAAACACATGCGTCATGTTCTGGCTTATCGGCAAAGAGGTGTTGAGAGGCAACAAGTCTTGGGCGTTGACCTCCGTCATGGTCCGGGCTCGGCGATCCGCCTTATTCTCATTGGTACGGTCATAGAAGTACAGTCCCATAAATGTGAGAATAATGCCAATGGCCTGTACTTTGGTCGTCGGGCTCCGAAACCAAAAGATGGCAATGCCGATAACAAACACACGCTTGATCAGGCTCGCCACCGAGTAAGTTACTGGTGAGACGAGGGAAAGCAAGATAAACGCTAGTATGTTTTGCGCAAAATGAAACGTCCCGTTGAAAACGAACTCAATAAGCAGCCGGCCGTGATCGAAGCTGTCAGGGCCCTCGCTGAGGTCGACGGACCAATCGTGGAGAAAGTCGCCCAGAATATGGAAGCCATCGGACCAGAGCCAGATCGGCACAGTGGCTAGGAATGCAAGTCCCGAAGAATAGCACAGCAGGTTCAGTTTATCCAGCTTGCGCCCTCTTGCGCCCTGTCCTTCGGCTTCAGCCCGTGTAGCTTCGTTGAAAAGGCGCTTTGAGAAGATGTTCTGAGTGACAAAAATAATGGTGGCTAAGAGCGCGTATATGAGGCCGAGGAACTGTCCGCCGCTGAACGAGTGGCTGCCGGAGCAGGCGAGCATGACGCCGAGGGTCAACGGAATAAGAGATAGATAAGTAGTGGTTGGGTAACGAATATCGAATAATAGCCGGTATGCAAACACGGTGAAAAGAGGAGACAGGCCTTTGATTGTATGAACAAGAGACACGGGGATCTTAGATGTTGCTGTCGAGCTAAGAAGGTGGCCGCCGATTTGGAAGGCTGCCAAGGGGAGGGTAGTCCGAATAACCTCTGCTGTTGGGTACCGAATGCCATATTTCAGTGATGGGATGGCCCGCTTTAATGATGGGAAGATGGAGGCCAGCCAAGACAGCAGAACGCAATAGAATGATACAAAAGCGAATTGAACCAGTGTCAAGGTGGCCGGCTTGTCAAAAGCGTTGAGAATGGATTTTGATGACGTGTTGGTTAAAGCGGAAGAGGAGTACCAAAGAACACACAGAACCTGGCCGGGCCCAAGTCAGCGAAGCGTCAAACATCTGTCTTCGTGAGACCTGTACATACCACTAGCTTTGGCGATATAGGCGCTTTCAGGGCGTCTGCGATCTCATGGACGTTTTGGCTGGTGCTACCAGACCGAGTCCGTATGGTGCGAAGAGCTTCGCCCAGGCTTTTCTGCCTACTGTGGCCGTATGCGCGAGAGTTGGGCTGGCCGATCGAGCTTCCACGCCGCGGACCCTCGGCAAGAGGGTCCTTCCGAGGCTGCCATTGGCCGATAAACTGTGAAGGAGGTGCGCCTGGGTTGCCATTCGGCCCTTGGGGGCTTGGGATGCGGGCGTTGACCTCTTGGAGATCGAGGTCGGGAAATTTCTCCAAGCCATTGCTGGCAGAGCCTGAACTCATTTTCTCACTCGTAGATGGCCTGTAGCCAGGTGCGTGCTTTGTCTGCGGTAGGCCTGTACTGGTCGTGGTTGCATGAGGCATGCCGCGCAATCGCAGTCAGGGGTGGAAATGGTGAAAGTTTAGGGCCGCGTACGAAGGCGTGGACGGGGCGCGGATAAAGCAAGTCGGATTGATGTTTCGTTTTCAGGATGTCATTGTCGCGTCTGTATCAGAGGGGTTGTGTGCTGGCCGGCCGGCTGCAAAACATATGATCGGCTTGGAATGTAACAAGGGCTGCACCGAGAATCGTCACACTTAACACGAAGAACGTTGAAAGTGATTACGTCTACTAATTTTACTGCGCCACATATATGAGCTGCGCCACATGTGTTCATGCGCCATCTGTGATAGCTTTATCCAAAATTTCGCGTTGGCGCGCATGAATGGCATGCATCTTGCCCAAGTCCTGCTTCGCATCCACCTTTGAGCAGCTTGATGAACAGCCCAAACCGTACGACCTGCGGTGTTACTGGCTCTTGAGGTTGGGCATTTGAGAAGAAATAAGTTTCGAGCGATAAGCCGTTGCTGCCCAGGCTGGCAAATTGCACAAATAAGATGGCGACCACCAAACCGACCAAGAACCAGCTGCGGCGGGCAAAGAAGAAGGAGGGAAGGAAGGCGCAGAATTCAGAGGTAAGCTTGGCCAGAAACCCGTCTCATGGCAACATAGGTGCTTACACATACAAGACTGTTGAAAAGCCAAACTCTCAAGAGACCAGAGACGAGAAACATGAAAGCAACGACGGTAGCGCGCCAGCTGCCGAAGCCACTGTACAAATTAGCATAGCTGGTGGCGAAGCCAAGAAGGGCATCGATGCAGGAAACCCGGCACAAGCTCAGCCACTTCCGACCATTGACTACGATGATCCGGCATTTTCCCAGTTCAAAGACATCTTCAACAAGTTTGGGCCGGACTTGGAAGGCGACGACGTGGCAAGAGAAGCCAACGCGGGAAACCAGGGGGAGGTTTTTATGGCCGATCAGTTCGACACGATCCCGGACGAGGACGAGGAGAACGGGCAGCCCAAGCTCTCGAAGAAGAAGCGGAAGAAGCTCAACACTTTGTCGATTGCTGAGCTGAAGGCGTCAGTGAGCAATCCAGAGGTGGTCGAGTGGCATGACGTATCGTCGTCAGACCCCCGCTTGCTGGTGGTCATCAAGGCGCAGAAAAACATTGTCCCCGTTCCGGGACACTGGTCGCTGAAGCGTGAATATCTGTCGAGTAAGCGTGGTATCGAGAAGCCGGCTTTCAGATTGCCGGCATTCATATCGGAGACGGGAATCACGGAGATGCGGGATGCTGTGTTGGAGAAGCAGGCTGAGCAGACACTGAAGCAGAAGCAACGGGAGAGAGTGCAGCCCAAAATGGGGAAGCTGGACATCGACTACCAGAAGCTGTACGATGCCTTTTTTCGGTTCCAGACAAAGCCTTCGCTGACGCGATTTGGCGACGTCTACTATGAGGGCAAAGAATGGGAGGCTGAGTTTCGCAACTTCAAACCGGGCGAGATCAGCGAAAGCCTCCAGGAGGCACTCAACATGCCACCCGGGTTCCCGCCGCCGTGGTTGTTGCAGCAGCAGCGTGTCGGCCCGCCGCCGTCGTATCCCAACCTCAAGATCCCAGGTCTCAATGCGCCTCTTCCACCTGGTGCGTCCTGGGGCTTTCAAGCAGGACAGTGGGGAAAGCCTCCGGTGGACGAGTACAACAGACCTCTTTACGGCGGCGATATTTTTGGCATACCGGGCACTGCTGAGGCCGGAGTCGATGTCGACGCTGCGCAGCGTACGCAGGGCGAGCCGATTGAACGGGCTATCTGGGGCGAGCTGCAGCCGCCCGAGGAGGAAGAAGAGGAAGAGGAGGACGAGGATGAGGACGAGGACGAGGATGACGAGGAAGCCGCCGGAGATGCTCACGATGGGCTACAGACGCCGTCAGGCCTGGAGACGCCGAGCGGGTTTGTCAGTTCTGTGCCGACAGATTACCCGGCCGGTCCGCTCGGAGTGGAGTCGAGCATGGCCGGAGAACTTGACCTTCGGAAGCAGCGGCGTGGCTACGAGACAGAAGACTCTGTTGCAGGGCCACGATCAGCGTACACTGTCATCCCAGAACGGCAGGCGCAGGCGCAGGGCTTCTTTGGCAGTGACCGGACGTACGACTTGTCCAAGCCGAACCGGTCGACTGTGCCTGTGCTAGGCCAGGATGACGATGCGGGCCGCAAGCGCAAGAAGCCCGGCGATGTGGACGTGGCGCTGGACCCAGATGCGCTGCAGAATCACGACGGGATCAGCAAGGACGAGCTGCAGCGCAGGTTTGAAGAGGGCCGGCAGGAGGAGGGCGTAGGAGCGCAGTGGAAGAAACAGCAGTACGACGACGACCTGAGCGAGATGATTGCGCAGGAGAGCCGGAAGCGGCAGAAGCGAGACGAGGAGCGGCGGGGCGGAGTCGCGGAGAAGAAGAAGGAAGCCAAGTATCGGTTCTAGGTAGAAGGCAGGAAACGGGCGTGTGTGTGGGTGACTGAGTGACAGAGTGACTGAGCGACTGAGTGGGCGAGTGTGAGTGTGTATCTTAACCTGACTGGGTTGCTGGGGAATATTGCATCTTTCTCTTTCAACATTCTTGTCGTTTTCTTTTGTCTTTTACTTTTCATTTGGCTTGGGATATCCTTGTAAGATACGCTTTTATTAAGGAGTTGGCAGGGAAGGGAAAGCAGACAAAGAGCCTATCTAACTTGTTTCTTCGTTATTATTATGCTAATTCTGTTCTATTCATTCACGTCGTAGACCAGAGAGGGTCGTAGGAAATGCGGCTTATATCAGCTTAGCCACATCAGCTCAGTCTATTAACCAGTCCTCTATCTCGATACCCATGCTGCGACCCAAGCTGCGGACGACCTCCCAACCAACATTGACCCGCCACTTGCCGGCGCGGTCCATGGGATCGCTGCCGGCGCCTCCTACGCGCAGCAGCAGTCGTAGGCTGGCCAGGGTTGCAATGGCCATTGCGACATCGCCGTCTACGATGGCGGCAGCCGAGTTCCGGCCCGTGGCCGCAAGCGGCGGTGCGCGCGTCCACTCGCTGCGCACGGCAGCAAAGATGGCCAGCATGCGTTCTAGGGCAAAGGCGTGGGCACCGAGCAGCTTCCGGGCAATCTTGCGGTGCTTGCTGCGAGGGCCCTGGCGACCGAGAAAGCCACCGCCCCGCCGGCGCTTCCGGCCGTGGTGAAATGTCGAGAATAGGGTCAGGTCGTGCTTGGCACTGTTGTGCGAGGCGAGATAGGCGCATAGCAGGAAGAGCTTGGCCGTCGTCGGCAGGAGGGATGACAGGTCCCGGGAGGCAGCACGGGAGACACCAGACGAGGCGACCGCTGTTGTGGCCGATACTGAAGGATCTGAGTGAGTCGATAGTAATGATGGTGGCAGCGGCGGCGCTCGTTTCTCAGCCATGACGAGGCCGGGATCTACCAGAGTCTCATCTTGGAAGTGTATACGGGCGGCAATCAGTAGCTTAGAGAACTCTCGGGGGCCGTGTGTGCCAGCCGCCACGGGAGCGCTGAAACGGGGCCACAATGCTGCGCAGGCGTCTTGGAAGGCAGGGAGGGTGCGGCCGGCGGTCTTGGTGAGGGCATCGTGCACAGCGCCGCAGAAGCGCATCCACAGGTCGGCTGTTTCCTGTGGGGATGCATTGGTTGGGGGGGCCGGCGGAGAGCGGGCTAGCAGCTCAACAAACTCTGCCTTGTTGTAGTTTCGGAAGTGGACATGAGGTACAAAGCTTGTGCGTAACAGGGACGGAGATGGGAAGGTGACGATAAAGACAGTCGTGAGTCGGGGGATCTGTAAGAAGAGACGGTCAGCAAAATGAGGAAGCCAAGAGCTTGAGGCAGAGAGAGAGAGAGAATGAAAGAGAAGAACGGAAGAAAGAGAAAGCAAAAAAGAACAAAAGAAGAAGAAAAAAAGCCCCTCCCCCAGGAGGAAGAAGAAGGCTCACAATCTCAGAGAGGCGGGCCAGGCCGGCGAGAAGGGTAGCCGGCGCCTCTCTCTGCCGGTCTATGGCGTCGAAGACCAGGACAAAGCGCCAGCCATCAGGGTAGTCGGCATACTTGAGCATCCTAGAGAGCTCGACCGCCAGCTGGGACAGGGTCTCGCAGCGTCGGGCAAGGGGTGCCGGCCAGCAGAGCGCACTTGCCGTCCGGGAAATTGTGCGCTCGTACAGGTGGCGGCTGGTGACGCATTCGGCCGAGTTAACAACGGCATAGTCTATTCTTCCACGGGCTCTGGCATCTGGCTGCTGCTCGTCCTCCGGGCGGCAGGCGGCGACGAGCTTCTGCAGCAGGGCGGCGGCCACAACGCTCTTGCCCGTGGCCTCGGTCCCGTGCACAACAATATTTCCACAAGGTGCTGCGGCCGGCTAGAGAGTTCAGAATCAGAGTCAGGGTCAGCACCCAGCAACGAGCAAGGCATTGTGCAGGAAAAGCTGTCTGTCCGCAGGTGGACCACACTCACGTCGAGAAGAGTTGCGAGCGTCCGGATCTGCTGCTCTCTGCAGGGATACCGCTGTAGCAGGTCTGCGAAAAAGGGCCCGTCCGGTACTTGGAAGAGACTGCTGGAAGCCATGGTGACTTCTTGGGGGGGGGGGGGAGA
>JRUC01000904.1:0-10337 GCA_000806385.1 Leptographium procerum | reverse complement strand
GTATCTTGCTGTTGTGTATCCCAAGAAGGGATCCCTGGTCTTTTGCACCCCATTTTTTTTTCTCTCACCTTTTTTTTTTGCTGTTCCTTCTTCTTTACCCTTCCCCCCTTTTTTCTTTCGCCTCGTTTCCCACTGCCTTGCCTTGGCCATCTGGCATGTGCACTTTTGCACCCGCTTCAATTTGCAGCCCGTCTCTCACAAGCAGAAAACTTCTCAATCCTCCTTCCATGCATTCCTTTTTCCTTTTCCTCCTTCTCTCCGCCCATTCGCTACGCTGCACTCACACCCTTGCATGCCCACGGACCCACACAATTGCTGCATCTACCCCTCCCCTGCCTGCCAGAACATGTACCCGTACTCGAGCTCCGTACTTGTTGCCACCAAGCGGTGTGACAGCCAGTGCCTGTCGGCGCTGCTGCTTCGTCGAGAGCTCGTCGAGGGAAAATATGAAGAGAGAATAAGAAGAAGTACGGGAATGCCCGAGCAGCCAGCATAGCCTTTGTCATTCGTCAGAGGCCAGAACGCCACGATACACCTTCAAAACCGGAGACATGGACGCGTTCCAGTGCAATTCCAGTCAGTTACTGTCGTTGCCACTGGACCGTCTCCCATCTTGGAGGGAGGTGTGCAACAAAAGAGGATACCGAGCAAGCGAAACCATATGAAGGCCATGAGTGGTGCAGCGTCACACTCCAGCTGCTTTCGGCTCTCCCGTGACCAAAATTTGTCCCCGCTTAGGCACCCCCTAAATCTTCCCTATTCAGCGGGACGGACCTTTTTTCAGTCCGGTCCCTCCCAATGCCCGGTGCGGAAAGGGGCGCTTTTCTTTTATAGAGCAGGAAAATCGAGCTAAGACCCTGCAAAGAGACGGCTGCTGGGCAATTTAAATGTCTCATCCAGGTATGGTAAAAACAAAACAAGGGAGGGGTGAATGGCCAGGCAAGGCAAACGGGATGGTGGATTCGAGTACATGTCCTTCCTGCACATGCGTATTCTTTCCTGTCTGAGACCAAGGCTGGCTTGATTTCCTCCGTCTATTACTCGTCATATGAGTCGTCGCATTTCGCCCTGTCGGATGCTTTTCTCCTGCGGTGGATATCCAGCGGAATCCACCGAGGCGCGCGCGCCCCTCCATACGGAGCAGTCATAGATAGGCCCACTACCCTAAAGAAGGGGAAGCCTGGGCAGACATGGAGACATCAATCTGCAAGCAGGTGGTGGCGCGTATTCTGTGTGTGTTGTGTTGGTAAGTGCGGACTGCAGCATGTACGAGCAGAGTTGGATGCCACCCAAACCTGGTCGTCAGATGGCTGCGAGGCGAATCCTGTTTTGGTCTGGTACTTGGATATCGTCGACCGGGACATGCACCTTGTCTTCACCCTCCTCCTCCCTGCTGTTCTTCCTTCCACGGCTGTTGGTATGCGAGTATGGGTCCAGCCCCAGCCCCAGCCCCAGCCCTTTTTGTGAACTTTCATCCTCGTTCTTCTTTCCGAGACTTGCATGCAACTCCTCGTGTCTACCAGCGGCTCATCTGACTCTGCCTGCCGAACTGGAATCCATTCCTCCTGGAGACGCAGTACGTTGTACCATGTGTGTGTGTGTGTGCGTACGAGTAGGTGCGTTCTCGTACTTGTATACTGACGAGGTTTGGCTTTCACGGTCGTCTTCCGACATCTACATCCAACAGGTTTGCGTTGATTGGTGTCGACTCCAAGACGAGAGCGTGACCACCTTCCGTACCCCGGCAAAACGGGTAGGTTGTCCATGCAAAATAGAAGAAGCCACCCATGACATTCTTTTGAGTTGCACAAAAGCACAAAGGTACGAAAGGCACTGTCCAGCTGTCTTAACAACCTGTCCTCCTATTCCCAACATCAATCTCGACAGGTGTAAGAAAGCATGTTATCCGTCAGAAGTCTGGTTTTTGGATGACGGGTAGCTCGGTTTTTGTCTGACCAACTCGCGCTCCCGTTGTGCCCGTAGTGCCCGAGAAGAGATGTAAGACTAGAACGGTTTTAGACTCGCCTCCGCCATCAAGTCGGGCTACTACTCCGTACGACGTATGCAGCCAGCATATCTGAGCCAACGATCTGAGCACCCTAGTCATGGACTTAGTCTCATTTTCTTCAGCTGTACGAGTGCCAGTAGTCGACCTCTCAACTGCCTTCGCATGATAATACTCTATGCCCAATGGATCAGGAGTGGGCAGAAGGTCTCTCCTGTTTTATTCACCAACACTCGTCTAAGCATTTAAGAAGGTCAATCACATTTTTGCCTTTGATTTCTGTGAGCGCGGCACGGCTAAAAGCCCCTCGGATGGGTAGGATAGCCTTCGAGCACATGTTCTTAGTGCCGGAATAGACATGTGATGGGGGTTGCATTGTAACGAACAAATCTGCACTAAATGTGCTTTCTGGGTGCGCTGAACCCTACTCGCATGTGGTAACAGAGGCTTCTTCCGGTCAATAGATCATGTCGGTATGCATCAGCAGCTTGGTAATAAACGCGTCTCGCTCGCTTTCATCACGCTTTATGTGAGCCGTGCGTCGTACTCGTTCGTCCTCGCGGACCCCGTACAGAGTACTGTAAGATACGAGGTACAGCGTATTTCTGGTTCTCGTATTATATGGAGTAGACTCGCTGATCGTTCTGTCCCAGCCAGCCACCCCACCACCAGCTGCTTGAACCCTTGTCTCTATCCCGCGTAGGCTTTGTGTGGTGGGCCCGTTTCTCACTCGTCGGGAGATCACCTGAGAAAAGGTACAGAGTAGGGATGTGATAGCGGGTTGAAGAGGGCTGTGCCGCCTTCTTGGTGTGCAAGTGCGGGAGGAAACGAAAGAAGGGACGGGCAGCAAGGGTGTCCACATTGCCCAGTACAGGACAAAGACCAAGGCAATAAATTTCTTAGTTCAGGTAGGACATCAGCAAGCTTCTGATGTTCACTCCTAATAATATGACTTCGCTCCGTGTCTGTAGTGCGACAGTCATTTAACTTAGAAGCCCTCATTTTCCCAGTCCAGAGGTGGAATCGTGTTGAAGCAATCATCTCACTCGTACTTGGCACTCCGGTTTGTGGTGAACCATGGTTGAAGTCCACAGGGGAAAAAAAAGAAACAAACACGACGACGGGTTGTGCTCTATGCCCGTCAAATAATCAAACAGCCTCGTTTTGGCTTATATGGCTCCTTGTTATGTGCCGCACCTAGGCCAAGCAACAGGGCGAGTGCGAAAAAAGACGCAGAGCGGTGAGCACTGGGGACTGCAGATATTGTCAGACGTCAGACTCCAAGGGCCCCTGTTTGCCGACTGGATCTGTTAATCCTTCCTTTTTGCTGACCCTGGGAACAACGTGTATGACACTATGCTTATACTTGTTGACCTTTTGCTCCCTCCCCGTGCACTCTTACTGGTCGCTTAAGCAGGCAGGGTTGTGGCCGTGATTTCGGCGTCTTTTTTTCGCTGCTGTTTCTAGTACATATAATACTACTCGTATGTATCTTATAGTAAGTGCTAATTTTTAGGTGCATGGCATGCCGCCTTGACACACCCAACGTCCCGACATGTGGCATTCCACACGGCTGCCTGGCCAAGGGAAAGACCAAGCTGTCAAGTCCAAATGGCCGTTGCATCGTTCCACGGGACTGTTTTTTTTTGTGCTTACAGCATTTGCCATCACACGGCATTCCCGCTGCAAGAAGCAAAAGATCCATGATGAAATGCACTGTGCTCGTAGGACTTGTGTGGCATGGCAGGACGTTTCAGAGCTGTGTGACGGCAGCGTCTATGCTGAGAACATCGGCCACGTTCCAAGGATATTATTTTGTGGACGCCCGGCAAGTGACGAAGAGAGAGCCATTTCGAGGTGCAGCGCGATACCTAGTCTGGCCGGAAGAACGACAGGGGAACAAGACAAGACAGATGGCAGTGCTCGGAGATGACTGGCCAAAATGCTGCCCTACTAGCAGTAGTGGGCAAGGCAAGAAAATAATATGGGCGAATCGTCTGCCCTCCCTCCACCGGCTTAGCCCCTATTTTCCGGAGGACGGGCTGGCATGCAAATACAAGCACTTGTATGGGGCTTGTACTAGTACCATGTTCTGTTGTCAGGCGTTGTGTTTCTGGGCGCGAACGTCTGTGTCGCTCGAACTGGAGCCAGATGACAGAGGAAGGGCCCTGCTGTGTACTGAGCATATTCATAGTGATATCGTGTCGATGGGAGGTAAGGGTAACAAGGTCGAAACAAACAGACACCAAGGCTTGAAAATGAAGGGCCAGACTAAGGCAGACTGTTCAAGTGACGGCCGAGCTGCTTGTGAAGGGGAATACTTTGTGCGCTGTACTCATACGAAGCACAAGCACGCGTAAGTAGCTCGCGGCCTCAGCCGTAGGCCCGCTAGACCGCCCGTTGTCCCGCAATGGGTCATCGAAGGGCCGTCAATCGCCACACACCTGCGTCATGCTGATCCGGGATCGCTAGAAGTTGTTGTGTGACAACAAATAGTGCTGTTTGCTTGAAACGAGAGATATACCATCGTTGACTTGCAGTGGAGGAAGGGGTTCGTGCGCACTGCCTCTGTTTTCTATCCGTTCTACTCCTACATCTTTTAGCTCGCATTGTCTCTAGCTCTTTTATGCTCTTCCCAGATAGCCGTATGCATCGTGAGTGGCAGTCAAGTACGAGTAGTGGACGTGGACGTAGCAACAGCAGAGGAGTAGCGGGAGCCAAGGGGAGAGGCGGAGGACACAGGCAATTTTTTTTTTTCATTTGACCATCAGGGGGAGTAGATTGCACAGTGTCGCTCACCCATTGATTGGAAAACAAAAGAAGGAAATTGAGGGAGGGCGCTCGCAAATGCATGTTTGTGACTGTACCCGCAGGCAAGGGCAGGAGGAAGGTCTCATACATACGAGTGGTAATGAATCCAATGCTGGTGGCTCCAGGAGGGGCGAGATTGTCCATTTTGGGGTCTTGAGAAGCAGGGAATTCCGTGACATTTCGTGTCGGTCCCACAAAGAAAATGCATTGCGTCTTATCTTGACTGCAACAGGAATGTGCTCGTGTGTGCTGGATGGTTGTTTTGCCCACAGGCTTCGGATTCAGGCTGACAAATAAACAAGCTAGGGCAGGCGATTCGAAAGGCAGGTCTGTGCACAAAGTCGCGGCTGCCCTTTGCAGCACCCTCGCGGGACGCTCCCTCTCAAACAGGTCTGCGCTCTTTTTTGTTGCTCCGTGCCACGATGAGATTGACCATCGACACTGAGTCGAGTACGAGTACGAATACATAGTACTCGTACATATCTCAACTCACCACGAGGCAAATTTGCAAAGCAGACAGCCCCGTCGATCGGTTGGGGCCCTCATTTGCGATATGTGGGTGGGACTGCTTCCCGCAAACACGGGCGGAATGTTCCTCGCTCCCTACCTATTTCCATGTGGCCCTACTGCAACACTTGTATCCCCCCCTCCCCTTATTCAATGCCGATCTGGGAGCGATGAGTTCCATGTGCTTTGTTCTGTCGCTCCTTCTTGCTCTTGGGAATAGCCACTTGGCGTGACGCGATCCTTCCCGTCCAGCATCAGCCTCTGGGATTACCAGGTGACTTCTTTTGCATCCTGAAAGTCCTCATCCTTGTGTAGTAAAATGCAAAGCGATCCGGCAATGGCCGGATCGGAGCTCTTGCATCCCGCCTGTCGCCTTGGACAATGCTGGTGGTAGCACATCTCCCAATCCTTTGTGACATCCCACGTTCATTTTGCACATGCAGGCCCTCTAAATAGTCAAACACAAACACAAACACAAGCAGAAAAGAAAAAGAACCCCTCCCCCTCCCCCCAACTGCTATAATTATAACATCTGCTATTTTTATTTCCAGCCCACTGGGCATGAAACGCTGATCGGCCGGTCGCTCATTCTGTGCGAAACATCGAGCAAAGACAGTAAGATACAATAGTAGCGAGAACGAGAACTCAAAGGACCAGAAAGCAGAGCAGTCAATGTCCCTCTTACTCGTGCAAAGAACAGGCAGAGCAAGACAAGAACGGAGGTTTATTACAGAAGGGGCCAGATTGCTCACCGCCTTGTGGTACGGCCTACATGCAAGCGAACTCCTGCGGCTCGAAACTGGCTGGCTGGCCGCCTGTCACCGACGCCACTGGAAGGCAGTCAGCCGATACAGCACAAGCAGACAGACAGCGTCGAAACATCGCCGTTCGTCGAGGCGAGGCCACCGTTGACCAGACTGCCCGACATCCTTGCACGTCCCGTGCCGGCAAGAAGGGGGGGGGGGATGGTGTGTTTTAGTGCTGATCCGGCCCGCAGAGGCGTTGCGAAGTGTGCAAAAGTACTCGTATCAGCACACCTGCCAACTTTATAAGCACTTGCATCTTGCTCGTACGAGTACGAGTACTAGTACATGTCCTCCAGTCACTGGCTTGGCTGAGTTTGTTGGCCTGGTTGGCATGGTTTGCTGTTTTGCTGTTTTGCTGTTTTGCTGTTTTGCTGATTTGCTGGGCTGGCTGGCTGGCTGGCTGTCCATGCCACTTCTACCATATATGTACGAGTATACGAGCACTCACACTCGTACTCGTTGTCTCTGTGAGGTTCTTTTTTACATGCGGTTACGAAGCAAGTATTTTTTGCTGCTGACTTGTTCACCCTTCATTCCACATGCCGCTCTCATCCTCTCCCAGCAGGCAGCATTCCTCCCGCTTCCGGTGCAGCGCTACATCAGCTGTCAACAGAGTGCACTCCCAGCTTGTGCGCCTCTGCAAACAGCGAAAGAAGCGACGGCGAATTTGCCGTGGCATAAAACTGCGACCGAGACAGTGTGCTTCGATGCCACAACTTGAACAGACGACATCCACCGCAGCGGACGAGCTAGGGAAAAAGGGGGGCAAAAGCTCTTGGCGTCAAAAAGCGTCTGCGACCCATTCTGCGGCCAGCCTGGGGAGAACCGCGGGATTAGGCGGTGGGTGGGTGGGTGGTTGTCAGCAAGATGTCCACCCTATCCGCAACCGGCTCGGCTGGTGCCAGCGACTTACCACAAACAGCCCAGTTGCAACAGTCCTTTCCCTCAGGCCCCAGGGGCGCGTTTCCAGCGCATGCCAAACCGAGACAGCTCGCGCGCCCGCCACAAACGCCGCAGACGCTTTACGGGGTTTATCCGCAGGGGGGGCAAGGGCTTGCTCGTTCTGGTACCCTCGTGCTTCTGCTGCTGTTGCTGCTGCTGCTGCTCCTCGTGGAAGGAGGA
Source organism: Leptographium procerum (assembly GCA_000806385.1). NCBI lineage: Eukaryota > Fungi > Ascomycota > Sordariomycetes > Ophiostomatales > Ophiostomataceae > Leptographium > Leptographium procerum. The sequence continues at coordinate 3,086 of JRUC01000904.1, read as the reverse complement.
GACGACAGCCCGCAATGTCGATTAAGACGACAATGACAATACGAGCAGGCCAGAATCGAAATTTGTAAATCATCAAATTCAGGCCGACGGCTTTCTACCGGCTTTCTGACGGCGTTCTCTGCTCGTACTCGCACAGGCTGGTGGGCGATCGTGCTTCTAGCAAGTGCATGACTTTGTAATAGTATGGAGTAAGATACTGGTACTTGTTCCTAACCAGCGCCATGGTTGGTTCCCACTTGAAACCTGTTGTCACTAAAGTCACACCCTCGGCGTGAAACTCCCACATGGTTTCTCTGTCCACGCCCTGTCCACACCCCTCCCTCTTCCCAACGACCCCCTGCTCACACATTCATCCCTTGTCACTACCGCCCGTCGCTACTACGACGTATGCACTACAAGTATGTATACCTCGAATTTGGGAAAGCCCATACAAGACGGGTGTTTCTTCAGCATGGGCAGACATGACAGCTATCTTACTACCAGCACAGCTACTTGCCAGCGCTAGCTTCGGTGGCTTCCAGGCGTCCTTCACCTTGTATCGTAATTTTCAACGGTGCCCTGGGATGGGCTCGACCCGTTTCCCCGTCCTGGCGGCTTAGGGCGGGGTGACCTGAGAGAGGACCAGAAACACTAATAAGAAGACCGGCCCGCCTTTCTTTGATTCTTGTCCCTGCCAACCTTTCTCGTGTTTTCTCGCCATTTTTGCCTCTTTCCGACCTATTGCTAGGCATCTACCGAATTGACCACCATTCGTGCCGTCTTAGGCTCTTCAAGGTGAGATATGCGTTCGCCTGCGTACTTTTACTCATCACCAACGGGCTTGTCCATGTTGGTCCCTTGCCATTCTCTTGTCCTGCTTCTTTATCCCATCCTGATCGAACGTCGCCCTTTGTCATCCCCTCGTCATATCACCTTCACACGTACTTCACACACAAACACACGTTCGCTATCTATCTTCTGCCTGACGAGCGCTCCATTCGCTGGCAGCGGATAATGCCGTTGGCGATAGCGGCCAATCCTCCCCCTAATCACCCGGCCCATTACTTCCCGCTTCCTTGCCAAAACCCGTGGAAGTACCATCACGGATGTGATGGCCCGTGAGGCTTTGTAATTACCATGTGACCGCTTGTCCAACATGTGTTGTCGTTCCTTCCTTACAAGGCGCCCCCAGCTGGTGTTAGTCAGTACCTCTCGCCTGCTCTGCCCGCCGGCCCCTCAACCCGTTCCTCCTTCCCTTCAGGTCTGACGCTCGAGTTTGACAAGAGCTGCTGGTTGGACAGAAGCAGAAGGGCTCCTTGCTCTTGCTGTCTGACATGGTTGCCTGTCACCTGCTGTCTTACCCGGCTGCCAAATCCGGGCATCTACAGGGCGGACTGGACTGGGCGGGAAAGCGTGAGAACAAAGACGAGGTGGGAGGCGCACTCAGAGCAGGTAATAAAGAAGAATAGTCAGCAACCAAGTGGAGAGACAAAGGGCGAGAAAGGCAGTTACCAACAAGGCCGAGTTGTGCGCAAAGGGCAAGTGCCACCAGTGTTAGTGGGCTCTTTATTTTTTTATTTTTTTTTATTTTTCGTTTCCTTCTAATCCCTTCTACCTGGGCTGGCCGTCCATCATTACCCGCCCGCTCTTCCCATAATTCCTTCCGTCCCCGGCTAGGGCCCCGCCGTGCAGGCCAGCGCAAAGCTAAGATGGCACACCCACTGTCACTGGTACGCTGGAAAACACGGAGTCGTGCGTCTGGCTTCTGCGTCAGGCCAGCTCCGGCGCGGTCCAGCTACCTTTGGCTCCCGCTTCTAGGCGCTGGTCTCACGTGTACAGGTACCTGCCGAACCAAGTCCACATCTCACCCTAGATCGCTGCTTTCACTAGACCCTTGATGCCAACTCCTCCTCACCCAACACTCCGTATAACCCATTATAGCCCACACCCACTAAATGCTACTATGTACTTAGTACGTGCACAAGCCCTTCCCCCCTCTCCTTCCCCCGTCCGGCCCGTCTTTCCCTCCCATGCGAGTATACTTGTAGGCGGCTGAAGCCCTAAGGCGCCTGTACCTCTGCTCTACGTGCTCGTATATTAGTGCGGTTCTCCCATGTCTCTTGCCGTTTTCCTCTTTACCACCCTCCACCGCTCGCTCCTGCCCCCCCAAATCCCAAACTCTTTCCTTCTGTTCCCTAGAACAAGAAAGAGCACCAGTTCCGCGACTTCCTTCTTGGGTCTTGCAGGACAGGAAGAACCCTTTCTGGGACGCCTAAGCAAGGTCATAAAAAAAAAACGGCCATCTTCCCAGTTTATTTGCTTCTCTGTCACCTCGTCACCTACTTTCAAGCATATATCCCGCCTTCGCATTCGGGAACTCGTACTTGCAGTGTCCTATTGGCTTCGCCGCCCCGTTACTAACATCGCGCCTCGCCACACAGAGCGACTATCGTTCCTGGGCTGCCGAGTCATACGACCACTCCGGCTTGCGGCATCATCAGTCGCCGTCAGATTACCTCCCTAGTCCTTCCGCTATTTTAGCTATTTTCTCTAGCCCTCTCTTTCCCCACCTCCCTTCCCCCAAACTCTTGTTGTATTTCTCTCCTCTTTCCCACCTTCCTCTCTCAAACTCGTTTGTTGGGGTATCAATTTCTGTCTTTGTGTGCCTTTGTGTGCCTTTCTTTTATTTCCTTTCCCTTTCCCTGTTTTTTCTTTTCCTTTTGCTCACTCCCCTTGCTCCCATCTCCCGTCTGCCATCATTTCGTCTCCTTTCCGGCGCCTTCTTCTTCCAACCGCAAAACTGGCGCCCATCACGGAGACCCGACCCTACCAGTACCCATATCCTCACAGCATGGCTGAAGAGGTGCGGCCAAAACTGGCCCAGATTCCTCAAGGCCGAGATGTGCCGCCTCTCGCCGGCATTCCCAAACAGGAAGAGGATGACCAGGACCGTCGCCACCGCCCGCAGCCTCTGCAGCTACCGGCCAATACCGTGACCCTCCCGTCTTTCCGTGAGGCCTACGGCTCCGCTCTTGCGCAGTATCCCGCCCCTCCCCCTCCTCCACCAGCCCATCAGCCGTACGCCGATCCCATGGGCCGCCCAGGAC
>JRUC01000903.1:0-10341 GCA_000806385.1 Leptographium procerum | reverse complement strand
TTGTTGCTCTGAGATAAATTCGAGAGAAGAGATTTGAAGAGCTGAAGCAGAACTGAAGGCCAAGTATACTCGTAGAAGCAGAGCTAAAAGATTAAAAAGGAGAAAAATTGATGGCAGCAGCCAGCACGCTACCGAAGAAGGACAGCCTTGGTGCTCATGATTTTGGACAGACTTCGAAAGAATCTGCAAAAAAAATCACCAGGAAAATGACCGGTCGTAGTGAGCGCGTGCGCAATCGCAAAAAGGTCGAAGCAGGTCCAGGGTGGTTGTGAGAGCTAACTGAGATTCGCAAAGATGGAAACACGCAGATGAATAGTCTTGGCCTGCCTCGTTATTAATGTCTGGACCGGAGAAAGCAAAAAGGTAGGGATGAAGATGGAGCTGCAAGGGCGATGATGCTTTTTTGGGACCGCATGAGGCTAAGGAGCCTAGTAGGCATGCGACAATCGCAACGGAAAAATGCACTGCCGGTGGAGACTAGCGGCACTAGCCCTAGCTACATACCATAGTACGAGTATATTAGGAGCTACAGAGCACTTGCACGAAGATCTAAACACTAGAAATTCGCAGCGCATAAGAAATTGTCCAGATTGTCCAGATTAACTACAAAATCATTTACAAGTGCTTGAAGCAGCGAAACCTTCCTCTATAGCTCGTCTATTTGCTCAGGTGCCTCTTCATCTTCTTTGACTGTCTCGAGGAACGGCTCCCGATCGGAATCCAGCATCGCCTGCACGGCCAGCTGCGGTGGCTCCGGGTCGGACTCCAGGAAGGAAAGTGCCTCCATGGCCTTGCCGCCGCATGCCCGTTCCAGGGCCAAGAACGAAAAGTGGCCGCCGACGACTGGACGGGCCTTGAACGTCAGGCCGGGCGGGTAGCTGCCGGTGCCTTCGGTGTCGTAGAGGTCGGTGAAGGGCATGTTCGTGTCGGTCTCGTTGAGCCAGCGAGCAACGCTCGACAGAATCTCGGCGCGTGTCGACCGGCTCGTGATGGCGGCTGCAAAGAACTCCCAGTCGCTCTTCGTGTACAGGTGCCTGCTGTCGAGCGGCAGCCCGTAGCGCTGCAGGACATTATGGTACCAGTCGCTCTGGGCCTTGTAGATGCGGTCGGGTAAGAAAACAGAGCTGCTGCTGCTGCTATCGGCGGCGGCGGTTTCTTTCACTTCCGGAATGTGGAAGCAGAGCAGCGAGTCGGCATACAGGTTGTAGAGCGTTGTCCACGAGCCATACCAGTCGTAGGCCAGCTTCGCGTGGGAACCGTCGCGTGACATACCGTACTCTATCCACTTGGTCGCGTACGTGTCCGAGATGTTGCGGTAGTACTTTGCATCTTTCTTCTCGCCTAGCAAGTCGGCGATCTCGCTCATCGCCCGGATGCCGATGATGCCCTTTAGTGCCAGGTTGGTCTGGTATGCCAGCCAGCCGGCAAAGTCGTCTGTAGACAGCTGCGAGCGCGGGACTAGCGACTCCCGCACTAGATATCCGGTCCACTGCTTCCAGAGCTTGTAGGATCGTGCCGCCCACTCTTTAGCCTCTTTCGCGCCTGTCATCGCCTCCGGTGCCGCCGACGCATCGCCGTCGTCTGTGCCCCACGGCCTATCTAGGCCGTACGCGTCCATCAAGAGCGCCTGCGGCTCGGTTAGGGCCAGCCCGATAGCGCCGGCCACGTCTGCAGCAGCCTCGGTCGTGCCGCTGCGCCCAAAAGCTGGGGTCGTGTCGTACTTGAAGGCGTTGATCAGAGCCAGGCCCATGATAAGCATGTTTCCACACTCCTCTACGGGCATATACTCGTCGTTTCCGTCATCGTGGCCCGTCTCGTTAGGGAAGTGGTAGCCGAGGTCGTGCATGCTGTAGTCGTTTGGATACTGTCCGCTCAGCTGGTGCTCTAGCAGCGGCTCCAGCAGGTAGGCAAGCCAGCGTGGGTTGGTGTAGAGGAAGAAGGGGAAGGCCGGGAATATGACGTCAACCGTCTGGCTGTTGCCATTGGACGAGATCTCCTTGAGATATAGCAGTGGGTTGTCGGGCGTGCCGGAGAACTCGGTGGCACCCAGCACCTGGCGGGCTGACAGCGACGCGATCTCCTCGTACTCCTTGGATCCGGACGCAAAGGCGTCCTCGGACAGCTGCTTCGCGTAGCGGCGGGCCAGCCTAGACACCACCGGGAAATCGCTGTAGTGGTACCGGATCAGCGCATCGGGTGTATACAGGTAGCTGGCCCAGAGCGGCCGCATGTACGTTAGGCCCCGAGCCGAGGCGTACTGAACGATGGGGTTCTGGACCAGCGCAAAGGTGAACAGGACGCTGTCCGTCGTCGTCTTGTTTGCCTTGAGATGGAACGACTTGGCAAAAGCAAATACCGGTTCGTCCTCCATTATGCGGCGGAAGCCGCTGTCGATGACGTTGCCCAGAATGCCGGTGCGTGCGAACTGGGTGCGAATGCCGGCCGACACTCCGCTTTCATGCCGGACAGACGCCGGCGCAGAGAAATAAAGCGTGCCCCACTCTGCCCGGTCAGCAAACTCGGTGAACAGCTGCTCTACCTCGCGCACCACCTTCCATGTCTTGACGGGTGTTGCGGATGGCGAGGCACTGCCGGCCTTGGACACGGAGCTGGGGCTGGAGCTGGGCTCAGTGAGCTCCCATTTGATGCGGCTGCCGCGGTCGCCGCTGACCCACTCGCCGTTCAGATCAATGTAGATGTCCACATGAAAGGTTCCTTCTACGATCACGTTCAGATAAGCTGCCGGCATCGACTGCCGAAACGTCGAGGTGGGCGTGATGGGCGACAGAAACGAAAGTGTCACCTTCAGCTTGTCTCGACTGCCGGAGTTCTCGCTGCTGCTCTTGTCCGGGGCACCAGGGCCCGGAATCAGGTACGTGAGATTAGTTGTGGAGGCATCAAATGTAGAGCCGAGGTATTCGGGAAGCGACACCCGGAACTTGCTGTCGTCTCGGGAGAGGGAGTCGTGAGGTCTGCCCAACAGAGGGTAAACTGAGCTGGTGTCGGGCACCGAGGCCATGACGGAAAAGCCAACCTAGAAAGTATGAGTCTGTGCTATACAGAGAAAGTCGTGCAAATTTCACAGCTCAAACTCACGCTCTGCCCAGTCCAGAAGATGGGCCATCGCTCCCACGGTTTATCCCGGGCGCTGGTCAGCCACGTGCTAAGATACGGGTTCCGCACAATCAGAGGCAGAACGGGTGGCGTCAGCGTCGAAGCTATCGCAATGCCAAGAGCGCCCAGCGCCGTGATGAGGTAGTAGAACTTCATGGCTATGTCATTCAAGACGAACTCTGGAGGGACTGCGGAAGACCTGCAGAGCTCCGGCGTGAGAGTGTGATTGGCGGGCGCATAGAAGGAGAATAATCTAGGGACGGACCAGGACAGACCAGAAAGGAAACAGGTTCGAAGAGAAAGAAGAAGAATGCAAGTAGAATCGGCCAAAACGGTGTTAAAAAAAGTCGGTAAAGGAGGCACAGAAACAATCGGACCAGGAGGAAAACAGTAATGACGCATTGGAAAGAGCTGATCCGTTTCGGCCTTATTACCCCACACTTTAGACCGCTGCAGGCACCTGACGAATCCCGTTTAGAATTCGCGGGTGGCCGCTACAGGCCACCAGACCCCACTTGCCAGTCCCGAGATGGAACCTGCATGTTCCACTGCACTCGAGACCTGCCGTGTATCGTTTAATGTTACCCCTCAGCAGCACGAGACCAGATGGCCAAGCCTTTAGAGCATTTATCTAGTCGCGGGTACGAGAGGCATAGGTCTCTTCATTTATAAGCGCAGCTCGGCTTAGTTTCAGGAAGAGGCCCTTTTGCCTCATTTTAGCTGTCTGGCTTTACGAACAACGTGAAATAGCTTATGTTCATCCCAGATACCCATATGACCTGCTTTGTTCTGATATATGCCACGCCGACTTCCGCTTAATTTTTAACTGTTCTAATGTTAAGCAAAATGTGTTAATAGCGTTTGATACATCTGCGAGATACCCCAACTGAAGTACACTGGCAGCTTATCGCGTATCTATACCTGTGGCAGATCTAGTATCTTTCACTAATAAGTTTTTCACCACTTTTGGACGTCTTCTTTGGCTAGGTATAGATTAGATTGAAGTATACAGAACAAGGCCTTCTTTATAGAAAAGAAGAAGGGTATACAAGTGATCCATGGCCCAAAGACCAATTCTATACCGGCTATTACAACCCACTTGCTCTTGTCTCTTCCCGATATGGTCTACAAAGTCTATGCCATGCCTTTTCCCTACTTGACAGCCAGTCTCTAGGAAAATAATTTCCCCAAAGTCACGTGCTTCATAAGCACGTGCGCTATTACCGCTGACAGTTCTACGCAGCAGTTGGCCGTCAGCTCCGGCATATGTGCCTCACTAAACGTCCATCTCAGCAAGCGATATGTTGTCAGACACTTTCATACTTCCCAGGGCCTCTGGCTCCGAGACCGCCGTCTACCACACATCGTAGGGTGTAACTTCGTGCTTCACGCCGTCGTCGCGCACATGTTCCCGCTTGACGTCTCGCTTCATCGGCTTGCGCATGTCATATGCGTCCTCGCTGCTCTGGCTCGGATCTGTCGAGTGGTCGCCGTAGTATTCCTTCACCACGCGGAACACGCTGTAGCCCATACTCTCATAGAAGGCAATGGCCCGGTGGTTGGTGACGCGCACAAACAGGTCGACGAACCAAGCGTCGTTAGCATCGGCAGCCGCCTCCAGGTGCTCGCTTAGAAGCCTGCCAATGCCGAGCCGGCGAGCCTCGGGTGCGATGGTGATGGCAGTGATGTGGGCGTGCCAGGGAAGGAAGTGCTCGGAAAACTTGTAGACATCGGGCGAAGACTCAAGCTTGCCCATGACTAGGAAGAGTCAGCGCTGGCCACGGAGAAGACAGACTGAAGAGTAGAAAGGAGAGGAACAGGGCTGGACGGTGCGTACTGTAGCCAATTATGTTGCCCTCGCTGTCTTCTGCCACCTGGAAGAGTGCAGGCCATTTAGCATAGTATTGGAGGTAGAAGGAGAGCTCGTATGTTTCGGTCAAAGGGTCGAGGTTGCACTTGGACAGCTTGTTGAGGTCACTAGGTGTAAACCGACGAAAGTTGGCCATCTTGACAGTATGGGCTTTATCCTGTTGCTAAGCCTGCCTTCCAGCTGCTACCGCCCGCCGCCTAAGCTGACAGAAGAGCAGCAGCAGAATCTCGTCGCGGTGGGAAGAACGAAAACACGATTTTTTTTTGTGAGTCGTACTAGCTTCTCGAACTCGTGTCCGTTCAGTCGGAGCGTTGTCGTCCTGGCAGCATAGTGTCTTGGAGCGCTTGTAGTCTTCGACAGATTCTTGAAGCATTTAATTCTGCCAAAAAAGCAGGAAAACCCACCCATATATGCTAGGAGCACCAAAATATATTACTATTCACACCCGAATTACATAAAGGGTGGGGCGGAAACCCGTTGCACTAATAATACACCTTCGGCTGCCAAAGTCGGACGGCAGCCAGTGGTAATACGAGCTCGGCCGAGTGCCAGCCTTTCTCGTGACCTTCCGACAGGCCTTTCAATGTTACCGGGTATAGCATTTGTTCATCTTCAGATTCGGTACCAGAACTTCCCAGAAGCCAAGGCTTCGAATAAACAGCTGGGTAGGAGGTGGCCACCTCAGCAGATGTCCTGGCTTTCTGCCTATCTATAAGCCAGCGCTCCTCAAGCGGCGCTCACCGGAGAAGTCATTGCAAGTGTAGCATATACCTGTCGAACTGCCAGATCTGATACTATAAATGTCAGGCTCTTCAACATGTGCTATTATATAATGATCACGTACGCATGCAATTGTGTAAAGAAATCAGAGTTCGTGCAGTGCAAGGAGGCAAAGGATTCGAAGACCAATGTGAAATGCAAGCCTATCAAGAAGAAGATGGACAGGACTTCGACCTATTACTGTGATGGACACTTAGTTTATCCGGATGCTCCAAAGAATTTTTCAGTTCCGGTTCCCGTGTAGGTAGTTTTATTAGCCGGGGAGCAAGAGACTTACCAAGTATTTTCTGGACTTCAAGCTAGATTCCTTATGCATGGAAAGAGAAGGAAATGAATACGATCTAAATGCGATGCCCTCTTTTGACGTGCAAAGCACCTTTCCCGAAGGCAAGCTAGTTTGTTGCTTCACCTGGCTACTGTAAATATCAACTTGGGGGTTGCAGCAACCCAAGGGGTGGCTACGGTATATCATTTGGTGAGCCATGACGCAACCTGGATGGAGTACGCTCTAAAGTGTCACACAGGAAGCCCGTCGGGGCCTAGTTGGCTGAGATAGTCATTGCGGCGAGTGAGCTCACACCTCTATTGAGTTTGGCATTCTCCAAGCTGTGGCACGGATATGCCGTACCTGCCGTGGAAAATTGCTTGGTTTGCTTTCGCCTGGTTTTCAACCTTTGAGTCGCGTCTCCTTTAACGGCCATGATGGCAAGGTCAAAATATTGCCAATGATATGAACACACCCAGGAGGATCGCGTCGGCATGTTTCTCAAGGCAAGAACATGTTTGTGCAGTACATGCTCAGGGTTTGGCGGTCTCGTTTTCAGACTGACTGGCTAGTAGTCTCATGCTCTTCAGCGCTAGAGAAGGCCAAGTTCAGTACGAGTAGAGTAACTCGATGGTGTTAGTGGGCGGCCATTATTGATGCGCAGACGCGACTACCTTGTAAAGAGGTAAGTGGCCTAGTAAGGTGCGGGTAGCAGCATTAAAAAAGAGAAAAAGCAAATATTTACCTGGCCCCGCCATCCCACCACCCGCCATTAGGTTAAATCCCACTCTAATCGGAAATTTACTTGACAGCACTGAATATAGCGTGCCTAAAAGGCACATGGTCGCTATCAGCCGTGCAGCGAAACGGCCGCAGAAACCCGATAAGCTTACAAGTATCTTACCGCTGTTTCAGCTACTGCGACGCGTTGTGACAGTAGCAATTGCCTGCATCAGAGGCAGCTGTTGAAGAAGTGACAGTTTGACCGCCCCGTTTGGCGATCATTTTTTGTTTGGGTTGAGCAATCTCTCCTTGGGATTGCAATTCTTTTCTGCCCAGCTCTAAACCACGCCAGCCCGACGCCGCGTTCCAGGAGTACCATCCCACGTCGTATTGCTTTTGTTTCGACCCCGTCATCCCGGCCCTATATCCCCCCCCCCCCCCAAATCTGTTCCTTAATATTACCTCCTCAACATCCTTGCTTGTCTCAGCAGCAACAACAGACTACAAAACAGCAACACTAGCACTCTCGAGCTGCTTTGTGCCCGCAGACGGCCTGTTACTTACCCTGCTCCTCTCTCACTCGACCATTCGCATCCACAAGCAGACGATAGACAGGACACGAGGCGAAGTGGCAGCCGGTGACACGGCCAACGCGTAGTCACACAAGTCGCCATGTCTTCTCCGAGCATTACGCCACTACACTCACGTCAGTCCACCATGGACTTCTCGTCGCCACAGGGCCGGCGGCACTCCAAGTCGTCCTCCTTCCACGACCCGTCCACAACCATGCACCAGTCACATCCCTCCTTCGGCAACGCAGACGGCCTGGACATATTTAGGAGTAGCGGGCTGGGTGGTGGCGACTTGGGCGGCGGCATGGGCGGGCTGGGAAATCTGGCGGACGAGTTGGCAGATGCGCTCTCGGACGGCGAAGACGACATAGAGGGCGATGAGGAATACTACGACGATGAGGCACCAGCACACGATGGTGGCGCTGCACCGCCCGATATCAGCCTGTCGGAAACGGCGTGGGACGACGAAGTCGATGGGGACAGAGAGGGAGGCAGCGGGCAACGTGACAGCGGCGACGAGACATCAAGCCCCAGTGCACAGCGAATAACGAATACAAGCCTCAGCTTGCCGGTAGCCAACGGTGGCGGTGGCGGGCGGAGTCGGCACTATGGCCATCACAAGCGTGCAGACAGTGTCTACGACGGCTCGGAATATGGCTCGGACTCGGACCTAGATTCGCCGGGTATGCCGCCCAGCCTGGTTGCCAAGATGGACGCTGTCGAGTCACTGGCACGACGCGGGACAGAGGAAAACGGCGGGCCGACCGACGGTGTCTGTCGACGGCTGATCGAGGAGCTGCGTGATCTGGGGTCACAGGCGAACGTCGAAGGAGGGGCATCCAGGTAAGATATGCGGTATATGCGGCGAGCAGGCTGTAGCCTGTGTGGCATCCCGATGTGTGCATGCTAGTTGTTATGCGTTTTGCTGACGGCCCAGGCTGATCACGGCCCACTCGGCCTTGACGACACACCTGGCACATCAGACGCGGCAGCTGCACGCGCTGGCGTTCCCTCTATTCTCGCCTCTGGCTGTGTTCCCGCTGCTGTCGGTAGGCGGCAATAGCGGCGGGGACGACGAAGGAGACGATGACGAAGAACAAGACACACTCTCGCCAATGCTGACAGCGCTGGTGGACCAGATGCCGCGGCCCAGCACGGCGGCATACCAGTCGCTGGCGGCACTGCACGGGCTGACGGGCGACCTCGTGGCGACTCTGAACTATCTCTCAGACACGCTGCACATGGCACGGCAGACGACGACGACGGCGACGCGGCGGCTGCGCAGTGCCAAAGAGCTGGTGGCCGAGATGCGGCGCGACGAGGAGCTGCGGGAGGAGGGGGAGCGGTGGCTAGCCCGCGGCAACTGGGACGAGCGGCTGCGGCGGCGCGAGTGCGCACACGTATGCGGAGAGGTTGTCGGGGGCTTCGAGGAGGTGTGCAATGGGTGGCGGGCGCGACTACTGGCGCAGGCAGAGGCGGCACAGGCGTTGGGCTGACCTGAGAAAGGAGGCAGAAAACTGCAGTTCGCGACAGCCGAAGCAAGAGGCAGCAATAGACGGGCGATGCCGATACCGATGCTTGCCTTCATCTCACGGCAAGACAATGCCATTTCCCTTTGTTTTTTTGTCAGCCTTTCTTATACTCGCGCCACTCTTTTCACTCTTCTTACACAGACATAGGCATGATGACACTCGGGAACAGAGGCGCAAGTGACGATACAATGCACAATAAAGAAATGCAGCTACAAGATCATGAGATGATGGACCTGATAGCACCGCGGCAATAGAGAGAACCTGATATAACATGCTTCTAGAAAGAACTGGATTTAAAGCCTATCGCGGATCTACTCGTAGATGTCTGCTCTTTGTTTCGATTGACCTTTGTTCTGTACGTGATCGCTGGCGTTGCGCCGGCCCGCGCCTTTGTGTTAGTTGCGGTCCTGAAGTATTTCTTTCTTATAAGTTTCACCCGGCTACTATGAAATATGTACTCGTACACCAAGGTGTTGAAGTGTCGCTACTCGTACATCAGTTTTTGTCTCATCTCCTGTTGTTAGCCACTACTATCATCCAGCCTCACACAGAAGATCCACGTTGACTCTGATGATTGGCATGGCGTGAGCCATGTGGCCGAGAGTCTGACAGCTGACTCTGGACGCGTGTCAGGCAAGATATCTTATTGCTCGTACAGGTGCTGTCAAAACGAGTGCTACCTGATTCCGCTGTTCGCTATTCCGCTGTTCAGGGTGCCAGGAGCGAGCGGCAAGCATGTCCCAACGATGCCTGATATTCTACAGAAACACCGCACCACGGCTACGCTGGGGTCCAAGATCGAGGATGCGCTCTGCTCTGCGATCGCCGGTTAATGACGTTGCCGAGACAGCCGGGGACTTGGAGCAGCCATCTGTCTCCGGAGTATGTCGTTTCCCGACTTCAATTGTTAGATACGAGTATTCGAGTAGTTGTAGTTAATTTGTAGTGTATGCATTTCCCGGGGGTTCCTAAATTTTACATCTGCTTACGTCGCACGTGTTTTTAGTCAGGACCTGATGCCGATCGCGAGTACTACTCTACATAACTGTGAGATTTGTAACGCTCGGATGTCTTCTTCGCTATGAGAGAGAGCGCTAACGTGAACACGGCTGAGAACCTGGCATGCAGTCGGTATGCGACGACAGCAGCTGGGGCAACAGCACTACCAGTGTACGAGACTATCTCGAGATGCCAGGCCGTGTCCTGGCCAGCGCTGACAGCGAGCCATGCCGGTTTATCGGAGGCAGTCATGGCTGGCGCCTCTGCTCAAAGGCAAGAATACGCGGGAACTTGAGGCGATATCAGCAAGCGAGACCTGCCTATTTTGGGCACCCTATATTTTTTTTTTCAAATCTTATCGCCTTTTTCCTCTTCCCTTTTCCCATACTCGTGACAGTACTCGCACTCTGGACTGTTGCCAAATCTGTGTTAAATGAAGAGAATGCCTCGGGGCACTATAAGTATATATATATATATATATATATA
>JRUC01000902.1:0-10345 GCA_000806385.1 Leptographium procerum | reverse complement strand
GAAAAAAAGGAAGGGACCGCCAAACTGGGCGGTTGCCCCCCCGTAAAACAGGCAACGAGGAAGCAAATAGACACTTAGAATTACCCCACCATGGAAAGCGTGTTTATGTTGATTGGACCGACCGAACTGCACGTTGAATTTCGACCGACGAAATTATAATCCCTTTTGGCACAACATCTGGCGGCATCTTTTCGGCGTGCGTGCTTTCCGTCTTTTTCTGACCTTTTGCTCCTTTTTTTTTCCACGCACTATCGACTCCTCGAACGATCCAAAAACGGTCGACCGTGCACGAACCATCCCTTCCATCGCACACCCTGCTGCATCTGCATCTGCATCTAGCATCTAGCATCTAGCATTTGCCTGCGTGTGCCTTCCCCTATCCGATCTGATCTGATCTTGCCTTTTGGGAATCCCTCTGCCGATCCGAGCATTACAGAAGCGTCCGCCAGGCGCAACGACAAAGACAGCCGCAATCATGGGCGAATCACGGTAGGACCCGCACAACTGGTATCCTCTACCTGTGGCAAAACTATTCGTTGCTGAGACTCGCTCGACTTCTCCAGACAGGAACTTATCCAATGGCTGAACAGCCTGCTGCAGCTCAACATCACAAAGGTCGAGCAGTGTGGAACTGGGTATGTGGTGGCTTCACAGGCCGTCTCTCTTGTTTCCCCTATTCTCCCCAGATGCGCCTGCTTCCTTCCCCCCTGATGTGTGATGGCTTTATCTCGCAGCTAACCACCAAAACTACGTTTCTTACAGAGCTGCCCTGTGCCAGGTCTTCGACAGCATCTTCCTCGATATTCCCATGTCTCGGGTCAAGTTTAACGTCAACACGGAATATGCCTACATAACAAATTTTAAAGTCCTACAGAGTCAGTGGATCAGGAGTGGTGAAGACCGGTGATGGATCGAAACAAAAGTGGCAAGGGTGGCTAACCGCAGACATTTTCCGTTTCCGTTCCCTTCCGTCTTACTACAGACTCATTTGCCAAGCATCAAGTCAACAAGCCGATCCCGGTCGAGGCCCTGGTGAAGTGCAAGATGCAGGACAACCTCGAGTTCCTGCAGTGGACCAAGCGGTACTGGGACCAGCACTATCCGGGCGGCGACTACGACGCGGTTGCGCGGCGGAAGGGTGCCCCAGTGGTGTCTGGCGGCGCTGCGGCATCACGGTCGACAGTGTCCGCAGGTGCGCGAAGGACCGGCAGCACGCCACCAACAACGGGCCCACGGCTGGGCAAGACCGGGGGCATCGGCAGCGGCGTGGCTAGCGCGGCGCTGCAGCAGGAGAATGCTACTCTCAAGGAGACGGTCGTCGGGCTGGAGCGCGAGCGCGACTTCTACTTCAGCAAGCTGCGCGATATCGAGCTTCTAATCCAGCAAGCGGTCGAGGAGGACCCGGAGTTGGAAAAGCAGGAGGACGGCCTGGTCAAGCACATCCAGAACATTCTTTACTCGACCGAGGAAGGCTTTGAGATCCCGGCTGAAGATGCTGCGGTTGACGACCAGGAGACGTTTTAAGGGAGTAGCAGCGACGAAGAATACAATACACATACACAGACGCGCACATACAATATGTAAGAGGTGGGCGAGTTAATAGCCGGAGGAGAAGACGCACCAGCTTCTGGCGTCGACGGCAGATGGAAAGTTTGACGGGTTTGTGGCTAGGCAAACTTTCGATGAGAAGGGGACGAGGAGGGGAAGGAGCGAATGAGGCGGATGAAGGAGGAGAGCATAAGGGAGCTAGAAGAACAGCAAACAGGCTTGGACTGTGGGAAAGAGATCCAGATAACTTAAAAGAAGCGACGCCCTTGTTTGGTTTGAAAGACAGAAATTTGGACAAACTGCTGTTTCCTAGTCTGTTCACTGCTAGCAAACGAGGAAGGACGGATGACATTGCCACTGCCAATATAGACGGGACAACGAAAGGAGGCTGTTTCGTCAGTATCTATCGCACGACATCACACCGTAAGAGCAAGAAGAAGAGGCTGGTGCTCCTCTTGTATCTTATGTTCTGCACTTCTTGGAAGCTCCGTCAATTTCTCGTATTAGGCCGCCCATTTCTTGCACTTGTCTCTCTCCCGTCTCATCACTGTTGCCGCCTTGGCAAGACACCGCCTGCCTCGCCTCTGATGGCAAAGGCTCCCGGCCTTTCGTAAAGGCAGCTCACCAAGCGAGGAACTGCAATCGATTAGGTAATTGGTGTTACACGATTGGCCCCGCCACAAGGACTTTCCAGGGGGATGGCAACTGGGTAACAGAGGTGTGCTCTCTTGGTGTGCTCTTTTATGTACTCCTACTCGTGTTAAGCATCTATCGGCATCGCCCCACCTAAACAAAATGCTGCTTCTTGAAGCATAAAAGGCGCGAAACTCAAAGACGCCAAAATCGGTCGGCATGGGCCACAGCACAAGTGCTGGCTACAACCGCCTTTCAGAACATATCCACCTCGAATTCTACATACGCGCTGCCAGCAGAAAGATTCTGCTCTGTAAACAGCGGATATTCTGGCGGTGTCGAAAGAGGATAGGCAAAAGACATGCCTGAGGTGAAATCGAGCCCCATAGCACCAGTGCCTTCGCCATGCAAGGCGCCACCGCCCGGTATGTGGTCTAGCGATGTGGTATAGGACGATGAGGGGCTGTTCGACAATTCAGCAAGCCGATCGTCCTCTATAACCGCTGGTGTCCACGCGTACGCCGCAGACATGCTGGGAACATCGCACGGAGCTCCAGCTTGTTCGGTAGGCGACAGGTTGCAGTCGTAGCGGCTCCCAGAAGCGGGCGTTGTGAGATCTAAAATCTCAATCAGGCTGCGGCGCTGGTCCAGGTCGGCACTCAAATCGGCGATGGCCTGATCTGCAGCAGCGACGCCTTGGCTAATGATGCTGTCAGAGTCTAGGTGCAGGTGCAGGCTGCTGGCGACGGCAGAGGTGACGGACAACAGCAGCCCAATCTTGGCAGTGACGGGACCCTTGTGGGACTTGCTGCGGAACAGCCGAGACAGGAAGCACAGCTCCTGCACCAACACCTGGTGGAAGACGGACGCGCTCTGCTGTCCTGCGAGGGCCATAAAGGGCATGTTTCTCCCCGCATCTAGGCGACGCAGACGGCCAATCACTAGACATGCGGCCAGAGCAGCGCGGCTGGCGTCGGGCCACATCAGATGGAAAGCCATGCTCTGAGCATTTGCGGTAGCGGCAGCAGCAGAGGCAGCAGAAGAACTGTCCTGGGCATCCCGGACGCCGGCCCTGTCATCCTCCTGTCTTGAACTGTCCGGCTGGTAGAGGGACCGAAACTGGCCGAGAACGGAGGTAGCATAGTCCCATATCTCCAAGAGCTGCGGCCGCTGCGAGGAGAGGACATGTGCATGCAGGGCCGATCCATCGGCTGCCGCCAGCGTCTCGCTTCTGGGAAGGGTGCTGAGGGACATGATCAATAGGAAACTGTGCATGCTGACAGATAGCAGGGTTCTCTGCAAGGCCAGTATCGGATCGGAGATGGCAGCATCGGGCTGCAAGTTAGGGGGCAGGCCCGCCACGACTGCAGAGAAGATGTTGCGTATCTCAGACTGCTTTTCTGCCGAGATGAACACGGGCGCCTTGACAGAACACAGAGATTGGTACACTGGGGCGATAGCGTTCACCGTCGCCGCCATAGCATAGCCGAAAGAAGCATCGTTGCGCGCTTTCACGTCGCTCGGATCGCATATCGGCATACCTTGCTCTGTTGCTACAACGGTCGGTGTGGGCAGAGGGCAGTCACTGTCATCCAGTCGAAGGTTCAGCTGAGTGCCACTGCGGATGCAGTACATGAGATTGAGCTGAAGAAAGTACGCCCACAGACGCCGCCGCTGCTCTGCATAGTATGGTGGCATGCCGGTGAACAAGGAAGGGTCGCGGTGAAGGTCCATGGCCAATGTGATGTGTGTCGTTAGACTCATGAGACTCGCAATGCCATGCGCGCTATCAGTGTCGGAAGAAGCGATGGTCCTCAGCAAGACCAAGAGGAGCAAAGCTTGCGCCGACCCAATACAAGGCTTCTGGATGCGTGCAGCAGACAGCAGAAAGTGCTCTGCCAACTGACCGAGGCTACGGCCGTGCAGGCGGTGGGCCTCGGACGTCTGCATAGCCACAGCCACGACGGCAACGGCACGGAGGAGTAGGACATTGTTAGGGACCGCAGGACTGTCAATCTGGCGTGACCTAGGATCCGAAAACACCATTTCAAGGTCGGCAACTGATGTGGCCGGATCGACTATGGAATAGAGGCGGCCGTAGCCCCTAGAGTACAATCCTATCCACTCCTCGCAGATCGAACGGTCTGGCAGCATAGACGACAGCACGGCAGATATCGGTCTACCAACTGATGGACAGAGCGAAGGCCGTAAAATGGGAGCTGCATTCTCTCGGCGAAGACGCTCCTTGAGCAAGGCAAACTCATTGAGGCTAGCCTCGAATCCGCCCGATCGGCTCAACATGGCCCTGGTGACCATAATCTCCTGGCAGGGAGCCATCCAGTGGCTTACGCCGACCATGCGAGCTTCTTTCGGAGAACCATGGAGGGAATGCCTACGAGGGGTGTTTGTCGTGGGTGGAAGCCGTGCCATCGAAGCCTGGACAGCGCCTGGCTGCCAGCCTATCGGCGGCTGCTGTCCTGATATTGCGGATACAGAGGAGCTGTTTGAGTATCCGGTCCACGACTTGCTTGGAGAGGTCCCTCTTTCCGGTCCATGAGATTGAAGTCTCTGAGGCGTATCAGTGCCGGAATACAAGTCGCCATTAATGTTTCTCATACTCGCAGCAGCCGTAATCGCGCTAGTACTCGGCTGACTGTAAGTGCAGTTGGGGCCAGCAGTGCGGTCCAGGCACTGACGACAGGGCCTTTCACGATTGCAGCGTATCTTGCGAGCCCGGCATTGGCGGCAAGACACAGGTTCACGAACCCGCGGGCGTTTGCGGCCGGCCTTTTTCTCAGACTCGAGCTCGAAGTTGTCCGAGCTGAGATGGCTGAAAGTCAGGGAGGCCATATTGGCGAGGCCAGAAGCCACTGCCGTGTCGTCTCGGCCCGGGAGAGATTGCCAGGGAGGAAATGTCTTAAAAATAAGTCAAAGATGAAGGAGGGGAACGTTGTATCGAGGGAAGCCTCAAGAGTGACGTTTTGCTGACCAAGGCGGCAGGGAACGCCGGGCGACACTGCCTGCCGAACCATGAAGCACGGCGGGAGGGCAATGCTGAAGGGTATCGACAGGAGATGTAGACTGATGATGGAATGAACTAAAAAAAGGAATGGGAGAGCAGCTCTGCTTTCTTTTGCCTCCCTCATTCTTCACACGTGATTGGCGCTTTTGGTTCGTCTTGTTGGGGGCAAGAACGATCGTCATAGATCGCACTAAAGCATCTAGCTCATGATGATGCAAACCTGCAGCTGCTAGTACTCGTATTCTTCGGCGAAGGAGCACCCGTGCCACTTGCCAAAAAGGTGCCGTGCTACCAAGCCTGCACATTGAGTACTTTAAAATATGATCCAGCTCTCAGTGCTAGTATTCTAGTGGTAATCAGTCGAACTTATTTGATGTGCGCCCGAAACAAAGTGACGATGTCGTCTTTTCGCATTACCGCGCAAGGCTGAGTGAGACAACAAAGCCACCAGAATGCAGCTAAAAGCACAGCATGGGGCTTGTTCGCATGGCGGCTGTGCGTGTGTATCTTGCTGAATCGGCCATAATGCGGAGGGAGCCACAACTGGGATTGTAAGAACGCCTGCGAAAGTCTGTGCTGTGTCAACCAACCAAAAACATGTCTGGACTTTGGAAAACGAGCTTCATAGTAGAAAAGCTGCCCATTCAATACTACGGCTGTTTTTGGTGGCCATCTCGGTGCACGCTGTCTCGCAATTATCTCGTGATGTATTATTTATTCCAGGTCGGAAATCTATCTGGCTCAATTGCGTGTTAGATGGTGTGCGTGTAAACATTCTGTAGCCAATGCAGCCAATGCAGCCGGTGCTGCTTTTTTTCTCATTTTTCTCATTTTTCTCATTTTTCTCATTTTCTTCAGCTCGACCCGCTGACGATCCTCTCCAGCTCTTCTGCATCTTTGACGGCGGGTGTGAGGTTTGTGCTTCCGGTCTTGGTAATGACGATATTATCCTCGATCCTGGTTATGGTTGTTAGAACACGATGGCGGAGATAATAGGACAGATCAAAGAAATGCAAGCGTAGACGTACCGGACACCACCAACGTCCCAGTACTTGTCGAGCACCTTTGTGTCGATGTACTTGGAGTGGACGGGGTCCTGCAGGTAGGGACGGATGATAAACTCGCAGAAGTAGATCTGTCAATGTGGGGCAGGTTAGTGATATGGGGGGGTTATAAAGGGCAAAAAAAAGAAAAGAGAAGAAAGAAGAATCACAGGGTCAAACGCACGCCTGGTTCCACAGTGATGACGCTGCCGGCCGGGAGGGTGCCACGGACGCGCAAGTAGCGGAATAGGGGGTCCTTGTCGGCGTAGTTGGGGTGGCCGCCGGTGTCGTGGGTGTCCATGCCGAGGTAGTGACCGAGGCCGTGGGGGAAGAAGGCTACGCTGGTGCGGTCGCGCAGGATATCGGTCTTGTCGCCGCGCAGGATGCCGAGGTCCAGAAGGCCGTCGATGGCGACGGCGTGGGCGTGCAGGTGAACGTCGTCCCAGCGGACGCCCTCGCGCAAGAGGGCGATGCACTCAAGCTGCATGCGAAGGACGATGTCGTAGATGGCGCGGGACTCGGGCGAAAAGCGGCCGCTGATGGGGAACGTGCGGGTCTGGTTTCGGGTCAGCATTTGAGCGGTATACATGTGACGGAATCGGCCGAAAAGAAGAAAAGAAGAAAATAAGAAAAAAAAATACTGACAATATCGGCAGCATAGCAGTCCCACTCGGCGCCGGCGTCCAGCAGGATGTTGAGCTTGCCGGCCAGGGGCTGGTCGTTGCGTACGTAGTGCAGCGTGGCGGCAGCGCGGCCGCTGGCAACGATGCTGCTGTAGGACTGCTCGCGGGCGCCGTGGGCTACGCAGTGGCCGAGGAAGACGGCCTCGAGCTCGCGCTCATTGGCGGCGGCGCGGGCGCGCTGCAGGACCGCGTGGTGGGCGCCGCTGGACACGGCGTTGGCGCGGGCCAGCAGGGCCAGTTCGTGCTCGTCCTTCACCACGCGCTCTTCCTCGATGGCCTCGCGCAGTAGCGTCATGTCGGCCTCGTCGAAGCCGACAAAGGTCGTGTCGTCGGCCACCTGCCCGTCCATGGCGAAGACGACGGAGCGCGGCCGCTCCGCCAGCCGGGCCAGGAAAGAGTTCACGTCGGCCACGTAGCGCACCGCGTCCACGTCCCAGCGCGCCATGGCTTCGTCGGCCGTCACCGGCAATCCCGACCAGATGACGCTGTCGGCGTCGACCGGCGGGATGAACAGCGTCGACGTGCCGCTGGCCATGTCGTAGGCCACCGCCGCGTCCGCCAGCGTGCTGCCCGTCAGGTAGAAGAACGGCCGCCGCTGCCGGAACGGCTCCGGCTCGTCATTGTCCTCCAGCAGCCGCGTCGCTTTGCTCTCAAGGTAGATCACCCCATGGTCCGCCTTCCCGGCCGGCAGCTTCGCTCTAATGTAGTCGGCAACCCGCTGGGCGTGCACCTTGGCTGGGTACTTGCCCTTGAGAACCTCGTCGTAGTCGGTCATCGTGGTGGTTAGGGTTGGGGTTGTGGTTGAAAACGGGAGAGACAACGAAGAAATGCGAGTGGTAGCGTGGTTGGGGGGTCTCGACGAACAGAAGAAGGAGAAGCTCGGGGCGGCTGGCCGTCGAGGGGGAGGAAGACAAGAAGAAGCTCTTTTGAAAGTCGAGAGTGGCTGCGTCTGACAGCTGGCTGCAAAGATCGGTAGAAATGCTCCCCTGGGCAGTCTGGCTCGCGGGGACAATCGGGCGAGGCACATGAGATGGTATGGCTAAGTGAGAGAAAAAGGTCTGGAATTCCCTAAAGCCAATTTGCTGATAAAACAGGGAGAGACGACCTGCACACTGTTCAGAGTAGTTTTTAAGCCGAGAGTGGCCTGCAGCTATGTGGGGCCGCCAAACGGCTGACGGATGTTGGCGGGGTAGATAGTCTGATAAGGATAAGAAATAACGGATGTAAAAACGGGACGGAAATAGGCAGGCATATGGTGACGTTTTTTTTGTCTTTATCGTATTATCTTATCTCATCTTACAGACCGTTAGCCAAAAACGGCGCCTCCCTCCGTCTCACAGGTTCGGGGCTCTTTTTGTGTTTGCCGGCTTGTTCGTTGTGCCTCTTGTTCTTGTTGTTTTTTGTTTGTACATGGTGCCCCAGGATATTATATACACTTTTTCTCGGTGCACAATATCTGCACGATTTCCCGGCTCTATGCTGCCATCACGGCAGCCACGGCCGCTGTCGCATCCTGATCGAGCGGGCCCAGGGCCGACCCCTTCTTCATCAGCAACCAGTGCTGCTGGATCTGGTCGGCCTGCACAATGACGTCGAAGCCGACCAGGAAGCAGAAGTGTATCTCCAGCCGTGCCAGCTCGGCCTCGCTGACGCCGCCGACCTTTGACATCTTGGAGTGCGGGTGGTTCCTGTCCTCCAGCGCCTTCATCGCCACGCGCAAGCCGGCCAACAGAAGCCGGTGCGAGTTGCGCCTCGTCACGGCGATCACCTTGTCGACCACCGCCAGCCGGTAGATGTAGAGGCTCGTAGCTAGGTACACGGCCGTGCTCATAGGGCAGTAGCGGTGTAGGCGCATCAGGTACTGTGATATGCTAAATGGCGGTACGGCCTTGCTGTAGAACTTGCGCGAGATCGCCGAGTGCTGCACATTTATCGGCTGCGAGTCTGCGCCAATGACGATATATGGCACGGGCACGGGCGCGGCCGCTGCTGTTACCGCCGGGGATGTGCTCATGCTTCTGGGTGACAGGGGTGTTGACTCCCGCTGTGGTGGCCGACTCGGTGATGCCGTCCTCAGGTGTACGCCGTCAATCTCCATGGCAATGGGCCGCATGGGCGGTGGCGTTGGGGGCATCCTTGACCGGCCGGACGGCGACGGCGTGTCGAGACTTCTCTCATGGACATGTACGTCTGCCGCCTTGTCCCGCTTCTCGGCCTGCTCCCGCATACGAGCCAGGCTGTTGGCGCTGAGCGTCCGCACTATGGACGCCTTCTCAGCGTCCATGTCGCGCATGTTGGTCTCCTTGGACATGTCTGATATTGGTGGTGAGGGAGGCACGTCGCCGGTGATGCGCACGAGCGCTTCCACGCTGGCGCATAGCAGCTGCAGTGCCACTAGCGGTGTGACGTCGAATATGTTGTCGGCTTCCGTGGCCAGTCGTGGGGACGGCATGTCGTTCAGGTCAACGTTCCCGCTAGGTAGGACGAGGGGTTCTGTCTGGGCCATGGTGGCGGATATGAAATGTAGAGTTGTGGACAAGGGGAAAAGAAGAGAGACAGAGAGGAGGAGAGAAGAGAGAAGAGAGAAGTGAGAGATTGATGAAGAGAGGTACTCGTAGAGAGAGGGTATACGGGATAGACGGATAGACTGGAGGGCAGCAGAGGCAAATGCAAAAACTGGGGGCGAATAGAGCTGTGGATGAGAACAGACAGATGAGCGATCGATTTGATGGTCGCGTGGCAGCTGCACCTCTCTGTTTCGACAGTTGCAGAGATCGCAGGGCCGAGGCGGCACAGTAAAAGCCACTATGCCGAGATGAGATTCCCGCCTCTCTGGCAGACAGGGCGCATCGTCTCTCGTGACAACGACCCCAAAAAGTGATATACGAGTAATTTTGCTCTTTGGGAGGGGAAGATATGAAGGGGGGTAAAGTCCTGTGGCGGCAAACGTGAGGAGACTACGGTGGGAAAAAGCGCGTGCTGTCGGCAATGTCGTCGTCGGGCTGCAGACAGGGGGTGAGACAGCGCAGCGCGGTCAAATCGGGCCGTTGTCGATGCGGGCTCGTGCGGTTTCTGAGGTGCGTAACGAGTTGCCAGGTAGCAGTGACTTGAGGGCGAGAGTCAGGGCGACGGGCCAGCCGACGAGGAGAGGGCGAGGCAGAGCCGAGCAAGAATAAGAGGACGGCGCCCGTAGTCGGTTAAATGGACGTGCTTCGTGATGCCAGCCAAGAAAGGACAAGGGCCGCCGGCATCTTAGTTAAGTATGACGGCGGGAGTAGGTGAGAGGTAGGTGAGAGGAAATGTGACGAAACTCCGGGACCTGCAAAATAAAAGAGGGGACGGCAAGGCGAAGCGGACAGGCGAGAAAGAGCGAAGGTGAGACCTGTGCTCGTTGGGGGGGGAGGGATGGGAATGGG
>JRUC01000901.1:0-10385 GCA_000806385.1 Leptographium procerum | reverse complement strand
GGATAGGGAGGATGGGGGGGTGGACGAGACTGATGAGAACAGCACCGACAAAGCCGGCGATGACGACACCGGCTACGGCAGCATGAGCGAAGACGGCCGGCAGGACAGCCGGCTGGTTGACAGCATCAGCGGCTAGGAACAACCTCGTGCAAACAAAGAACAAACCCCTTTTTCTCTTCTTCTTCTGCTGCTCGCTGGCGCTCATCTTCTTGTGTTGTCTGTTTTCTTTTTCTTTTTTTTCCCCTCTTTTTTCTTTCCTGTTTATACGTTTATTCCCTATTCGCAATTTCTTTATTATTTCATCTTACACATTTTTCTTATCATTTTCTCAACTGTTTTCTGTTTTCCGTTTTCTCTTATCTGTTTATTTTCTTTGGTATTTCCTTGTTTCTTATTTCCTGTCCTTATTTCCTATTTCTCCTCTTCCTATTTCCTCCTTCTTCACCTTCTCCTTCTTCTCAATATTCGTCCCCCCTTCATCCCGGCTCGTCAGTTTCGCCGCCCATGTGTGATTGCGCAGCGGGATCACGCCTCTTGTGTCCCTGCTCTTTCTTTGACTTGACTCCTTCTCCATCTATCTCTCTGCTATTGGTGCTGATATTCTTTTCTTATCTTTCGGGCTTTTTTCTTTTGTTTGCCGTTCTTGCGGCCCGGATGGTAATGGCGAAATACACTATACACACGCACATAAAAACGACAGAACCCCCTCCTCTTATACATTTACAACCTCTTGTTTTCCAGCGGCTTAATCGTGGCTGCGGGCTGGGCAATAAGGGCAGCGACCGGGACAGGCTGTATTAGGAGTTTGCAAGGGAAACAAAACGGCAAAGACAAAAACAGAGTTTGTCCATACGAGAGAGAGACAGAGAAAGCTTTGTATAACTCGTAGAAACCCTAGTTTGTGAAGTGATTATGTCATGAGATTATGTCATCCGTTTTGTTTATGGTATTTTTGCATATGCTCTCATAATTTCAAAAGTCTGCTCCGGAATTCTATTTAAACCGTACAACCAACCAGACATAACCCCCCTACCACTCCAGCCCGCCGCCAGCCGTAATGGGAGGCGGCCCGACGGGGGCGACCATGGGCCGTGGGCCGGTGACCTTGACAGGGCGACGGCCGACCGCGCAGAGCTTGCGGTCGAGCTCGGCGAGCTGCGGGGGCCCGGCCTCGCCGGCGCGCAGACGCCAGCGGGTGGTGCCGAGCTCGGCATCGAGCTCGGCTGGGGGCGGCAGCAAAAAGGAGAGGCGGGCAGTGTTGGTGTGTGCGTCGTCGTCGTCGTCGTTGTCGTCCTCAGTGTCGACGCGAACGGCAAAGGTGGCCAGGCTGAGGCCGCTGGCCGGATCGCTGCGGCAGACGCCCGAGGCGAGGTCAAAGTTGCGCTTGTGCAGGGGGCACGAGACCCAAGGATGGTGGTCAAACTCTTGGCTGTTGCCGGTCTCAGCCGCGCCCGCCGCCGGATCGTCGCCGATGAGCCCGTCCGAGAGCACAAAGGCGCGCTTGTGCGGACACATCTGCTGGGTGACGTAGTAGCGGCCGCGGACGCGGAAGACGGCCAGCTGGGTGTCGCCGAGCTTGACGGTGACGGCGGCGACGTCGTTGTCATTGCTTGACGAAGAAGACGAGCCAGCCAGGCGGTCAAACGAGGCGACGTCAAGGACAGGCTGCCAGGCCAGCGAGGACCAGCGGCCGGTGAGGCTGGCAAAATTGCCGGGGGTTTCTTTGGGCGTGTCTGCGTCTGCTTTCTTCTCGTCCTTGCTGTCGGCCTTGCTGTCGGCCTTGCTGTCGACCTTGCCCTCGTCACCCTCGTCGTCCTTGGCATCCTTTGGCGCAAAGACTGGCCGCTGCTGATTCCGCTCAGTCTCGCGCTCGGCCGCGCCGTCCTGGGTCTCGTCCGTGTTGGCAAACTGGCGGAAGCGGGCTAGCAGTGCTGGGTCGCGCAGGGCCTCGACCCACTCGTCAAAGTAGGTGCTGACTAGCTGCTGCATCTGCGCCTCGAGCTCGGCGGCCAGGCCCAGCTTGTCGTTGACGACGACGTCGCGCAGGTAGGCGACGCCGCCGGGAAGGGCCTCAATCCAGCGGGCGGTACGCTGCAGCCGGTCGGCGGTGCGGATGTACAGCGCCAGGTAGCGGTCGAGGATGGGAACGACTTCGGTAGGCGGCACGTCGCGGGCCAGCAGCTCGGCGTGGCGCGGCGTGGCGCCGCCGTTGCCGCCGACGTAGATGTTGAAGCCCTTTTCGGTGGCAATGAGGCCGAAGCTGATTAGTCAGCACATGTTCGCATATTGAACGAATGAAAGCAGCGCCCCAGGAACCAGAAACATAAAAACAGCAGACCAAAAAAAGGCAAAAAGAAGAAGAAGAAAAAGAAGAAGGAGAAGGAGAAACAACCCACTCTTTGCTCTGCGCCTCTGCACACTCGCGGACGCAGCCACTGACGCCGCCCTTGATCTTGTGGGGACTGCGGATGCTCTTGTAGCGCTCCTCGAGGCGGACGGCCAGGCCGACGGAGTCGCCAACGCCGTAGCGGCACCAGGTGGTGCCGACGCAGCTCTTGACGGTGCGCAGCGACTTGGCGTAGGCGTGGCCGCTCTCCATGCCGGCGTCGACGAGGCGGCGCCAGATGGCGGGCAGGTCCTGCTTGCGGGCGCCGAACAGGTCGATGCGCTGGCCGCCGGTGATCTTGGAGTAGAGGCCAAAGTCGCGGGCGACCTCGCCGAGGACGACAAGCTTGTCGGGGGTGATCTCGCCGGCGGCCACGCGCGGGACCACGCTGAAGGTGCCGTCGCGTTGCATGTTGCCGAGCCAGCGGTCGTTTGTGTCCTGGAGGCCGTGGAAGTGGGGCCGCATCACGTGACTGTTCCATTGGCTGGCCAGGATGCTGCCGACGGCCGGCCGACAGACCTCGCAGCCGACGCTGTCGGGGCGGACGCCGGCGGCGGCCATGACGTCGGCGAGCGTGCGCAGCCGGCGCACGGCCACGATGTGAAACAAATCGGCGCGGCTGTGGCGGAAGTGCGGGCACAGGTCGTTGGAGACCTCGTTGCCGGCCGCCGTCATGGCCGCCGAGAAGATGCTGGTGACCAGCGGCAGACAGCCGCCGCAGCCGGTGCCGGCCTTGGTGCAGGCCTTGACGGCACCCAGGCTGGTGCAGCTGCCGTCGCGCACAGCCGCCACCACGGCGCCCTTGGACACGTTGTGGCACGAGCAGATCTGCGTGTCGTCGTCCAGCTCGTCGGCGCCGTCTCCGCCCGATTTCCCGCCGGCGGCTCCGACGATCAGCTCGCCCGGAGGCCGGTCCAGCTCCTTTTGCTTCTTGACCATGGGCACCAGCCGCACGTAGTCCTGCGTGTCGCCGATCATCATGCCGCCCAGCAGGTACTTGCCGTCGTCGGTGAAGATGTACTTCTTATAAACGCCGCGAAATGGATCCTTGTAGGTCAGCGCCTTCACTCCGGCTGTCTTCGTCCCGGCTGCATTCTTCTTTCTCGCCGCCTTGGCTGGCAGCTCCTTGGGCCCGTCTCGGTCGGCAAAATAGTCGCCGAAGCTCGCAACCTCCACGCCCAGCAGCTTGAGCCGCGTGCTCAGGTCCGGGCTCCGATACGCCCGCGGCCGATGCAGCTTCGCCTGCGTCAGGTTGAACGACAGCACGTCAGCCATCTCGACGCCCGGCCCGATCAGCCCAAACGTCTGCCCGTTCCAGCTGGCGCACTCGCCGATCGCGAACACGTCTGCCGCGCTCGTCTGCAGGTCGTCGCCCACCACGATGCCGCCCCCCTTGTCGGCACACCGGATCCCTGCTGCTCGCGCCAGCTCGTCTCGTGGCCGCACTCCGATCGCAAAGCACACCGTCGTCAGCGCCAGCGTCTCGCCGTCCTCAAACTCTACCCCGCTTACCCGCCGCTCCGCCTCTGCCTTCTCTTCTCTCTCTCCTCCCTCTCTTCTCTCTGTTGTCAGCACCTTGCCCACTCGCCGGCTCAGCTGCACGTCCACCCCCAGCTCCCGCACGCTCTCCACCACCATTCCGCCTGCCTCGCCGTCCAATTGCCGGCTGAGCACCCATCCGTTGCGCTCAATCACCACCACCTTGTCGAACCGCCCAAGGTCCAGCATCGCCTTGGCCGCCTCCAGCCCTAGCAGCCCTCCGCCCACAACCGCTCCCACACCGTTGCTGCTGCCGCTGGTGCTGTCGCCCGCGTATGCTATCAGCTTCTCCAGGTCCGAGATGTTGCGGTACACAAACACGCCCTGCGCATCATGGCCTGGCGTGTGCCGTGGCAGTACTGCGTCCGAGCCCGTCGCCAGCACTAGGATGTCGTACGCCTCCTTGTGCCCGTCCTCGCACGTCACCGTCTTGTGCTCCGGGTCGATGGCCGCTACCCGGCTGCCCGTGTGGTACCGTAGTGCCCCGTCCGCAATGCTATCGTACTGTCTCCCCCGCGCATGTCAGTTTCCGTTACAAAGTAGCTTCTCAGCTTCTCAGCTTCTTAGCGCCATGGAAAATGCAGCTTCCGGTCATACCCATTCTGGCGGATTCAAGTACAGCTTCGACGCCTGCCGGTGGCTGAAATATGTCGTCAGGCCCACCCGGTTGTAGGCCAGATGTGCCTCCTCGCCCAGAACCACAATATCGTACTCCCGTGCTTTGGCGTCGAGCTTCAACAGCTTCTCACTGTTTCACTTGTTAGCACATGTCATCCCACCACAATCCACAAAGACGAACAAGCGAGCACACTCACATGAAGCTTATGCCCACCATGCCTAGACCCACGACAACCACCTGTTTCCTCTGATTTGTCGCCATACTGATGGAATGTGTGTGTATGTGTATGTGTGTGTGTGGTACGAGTACCAATGTAGCAGTGCGTGCACAAGAGAATCAGATACGTGACCCCAAGGCCGTCGGAGAGTAGTATATATGCGTAGATAAACCTTCCCCTTCTTGTCCCTCCGTGTCGGTCCTTACAAGACAGAATGGGCCAATGGCGTGGGAGACAAAGATAAGTCGGGGTATGTAGGGAATTGCAAGCTAGGAGGAAGCAAGACTGACAAGCAGAGAAGGGAGAAGACAAAATCGGCTCTAAGTAATGCCCAGAGTGAGGGACTTACAAGGAGATACAAGACTTCGCTCTTCAACACATTTCTCCTTAGGTGGAACGGTAATGCTCTCAGCACCATCTCCGGAGATCTGCATTTCCGCCCCAAATACGATGGCCAGCCTGTATTTCGCCCATCTTGTGCTGGCAGCACTAGCGACGGGCCTATTAAGCCTTGCTGTCCCTTTCTCTTCAATTCCTGTGACGACTCTTAGACTCCTGGACTCCTGGACTTCTGGGTTTCCGTGGAGCGTCTTCTCACACTGGGAAAAAAGCCGGACAGACTCGAGAAAGTCCCTGTTCTGTCCTCGGCTGCTCTGCCAGCTTATGCTCTGCCAAAGCTGTGGTTGTGCTAGCATTATCTCTGGGCGCGGACTTTGTTCCTTAGCTCGATAAGATACAGATGGATGGCCAGGCCCGCCTGGGTGGCCAACCAACGGGCCAATCAGCGACCGCGCTGCCAACCCGCGGAGAAAGCATCTTGTTGCCTTATCAGTGTCAACTGCTCGGAAATCCAAAGACATAATCAGTAGCTAACACATGCGCAAATTCCCCGGAGAAGCTGCTTATCATAAGATTTCTGGATCTGTGTTTTTTCTCTTACAAAAAGCGATGTTGCTACCGTCCAGCGTGATATGAAAATGGTTTCGTTGGTGCAACCCAATACAGACATAAACCTCAATAACGTGGGGTGGAGATCATCATTCCAACCGTGACGTATAAATAACGTATAAATACTCCAAAAACTGACGCCAAACATACGTAAAATAGCGAGACAGAGAAAAAAAAAAGTGCTAGCAAAGGCCATAGATAACCAAGATGCGTCCACATATGTAGTGAGGCCTCCAAAAATAGAGCAGAACAAAGCTCAAATCGCCATTCCGTAGAAGGCAAATACCCAAAAGTGACCTCATGTGCAAGATGCAGGGAAAACAACAAAAATCACGCTTGCTTTACCACTCCAATCCATGCCCGCCTGCCTGGATGACTAGCACGCTGGACTTAAGGCTTGCACCCACAACACGGGACCCTGCGGTGCCGATTGTCCTGGTCAGGTCGTAGCTGGAAGATGACTCCGTGGCCGTGGTGCTGGCATCGCCAAAACGGACGTGGCGACGGCCGAGGACGATGATGTCGCCACCATTCCTGGGGCCCTGTCCCACAACATGGCCAGCGCGCACCACCATCTCATCGAGCACATCTGACGCGGAGCCGCGGGCGGAAAATTCAACAAACGCCACGCGGCCTGACAGCTCGCTGGGCAGGGACGACTGAAGCATAGACAGCAGCCCGAGATCATGCGCCGACGGTTCATCTTCCATTGCCGTCGCCTTTGCCTTTGCCTTTGCCAACGACACGTCGGCAGACATGCAGGTGTCGGGATTGGCTCCCATCACCTCGGGGGCGTGGCTGCCTTCCCCACCGTCACTGTTCACGCTGAATTGCGCAACGGTGAGCGAAATGTTCTTGTTCTTAGCTAGCTGCAGAACGAACCGGAGGGCAACTCGATCGTCCACGCCGCCAAAGAAGGGAAGAAATATGCGATGGGTCTTGTTCGCTACGGGGAGCGTTGCCGGATCCCGGTGGCTGCGCGTTGACAGGATCGACATTGTGCGTGTGATCCCAGGCCGTTCATGGCGGGACGCTGACGCGGCCACGGTACCGAACCCGTTGTCGATGAAGATGCCCGTGTTGCACACGGACTTATCCAAGACTTCGTGAAGAAAATCGAGATGGGCGCGGTCATCAAAGCGATTACCAGACGAGCTCATTGCAGCCAGAGGAGAAGAGTCGTCGCTGACAATTCCCTTTTCGCCCCATGGGATCAGCATGAAGTCCGAGGCAATTTCAGTCGCCTCCGTTATTAGCGTTTCTGGGAACGAGGCCGCCGGTGAGACCGCTACCTGACCTGAGACGGCCATGTCGTGCAGTTGCGAGAAGGTTTTGAAGGTGTTGACAACGGGGTCATGCCTGGCAAACTCGTCCACTTCCGTAACTTGCATGACTGTCGACGTCCGCTCCGTTAGCTCTAGCAGCCGGATGCCGTGAACTTCCAGATGCCGACGCGGAGCTGTCTCAATCGGGCTTTTGCTGTCGTCGTCTCGGCCCGCTCTGCTGTTCGTCGCATCGATATTGCCGAGAATAGAGATAAAGGTGAATAGGCTGGGCAGGCTGTCGAGACGCAGGTAGACGAGAAGACGGCGGATTTGGGTCTGGTTGAGCTTGTCGAAGGACTCGCGCTGGCTGGTGGCCCCCGAACCGATAGGGTTGCCGTCCCAGTCAATCTCACCACGCCGATATTTCTCGGCCTTCTGCTGGTAGGAGAGGGGGTAGACAAGCCTGGTTAGAGGAGTCGTCGATACAGTCGTGATGAGCGCCATAACGACGAACATGGTAAAGGTTCGCTGCGAGATGATTTTTGCCTGAAGGCCGATATTCTATACAAGGTTAGCAAAGGTAAAAAAAACGCAAAAAAAAACAAAAAAAACAAAGATGAGGTGTACGTAAAGGAAAGGCAAAAGGAGGGAAGCAAAAGAAAGGGATTAAGACAGCCAACATACCAGCACAATCAGCTCAACAAGACCCTTGCAGCTCATAAGAATCCCAACGCTACAGCTCTCCCGCCAAAACATGCCGCAAAGCCGTGCAGAGAGCGTGCCGCCAATAAACTTGCCCGTAAAGGCGACGGTAATGATGCCAATGACATAGGCCCAGGTGATGCCGTTGTCGAGGAGGCCAAGGTTCGTGCTGAGCCCGGAGAGGGCAAAGTAGAGGGGAAGGAAGAGGACGGAGAGGAAGTCTTCGATCTTTTCCGTCAATTTGACAGTGAAACCTCCATCGTGAGGACAAATGACGCCGACAAGAAAGCCGCCGAAGATAGGGTGGACGCCGATAATGCCAGTGAACCAGGCTGACGTGAGGGTAAGCAAGATGGTGAGACAGACCATGGACTCAGTGGGACCGTTCTGCAGGCTCCCGTTGCGGCGCAGAATCCAGATGAAGCAGGGCCGGACGCCGAAGATGAGGAGCAGCGCCCAGCCGACCACGCAGAGGAGAGCCCACAGGGCAGTGAGGCCGCTGCTGTTGTTGACGAGGGAAACGCACAGTGCCAGCAGGATCCAGCCGACGACGTCGTTGCCGACACCGGCAGCAAGAGCGGTGACGCCGACAATGTTGCCGAGCAGCTTCAGCTCTGTCAGGATGCGGCAGAGCACAGGGAAGGCGGTGATGGCGAGGGCGGTGCCGATGAAGAGGCCAAAGATGCCGAAGCGAATGGACTCTGTGCCCTCATCGTTCTCAAACTGCTGGTATATCCCCCAGGCGATGGCGTAGCCGAGGCCGAACGGCAGGGCCATGCTCGCGACGGACACGCTGATGGCAGCTCGCCAATTCTGTCTGAACATGCGGAGGTCGACCTCGAGCCCGGTCAGGAAGAGGAAGATGATCAGGCCTAGGTTGGCAATATTGGTCAGGATGGGCATGCTGGCGGTCGGAAAGATGTTGGACTCGAAGCCGGGAATGCGCATCATAACGGACGGCCCCAGCAGGATGCCACCGATGACCTCTGCGATGACCCGCGGCTGGCCCAGGTAGCGGAGCGGATAGTGCAGCAGGCGGCAGAAGATGATGATGATAGCGGCCTGGACGATGAAGAGGAGGATCGGGTTGCTGGAGTTGTACTTGATCGGATTGATGCCGTCCAGAACGCCTGCCTGCGATGCCACGCGGGCGGTAGATGTCGCTGTTGTCGAGGACGAGGTGGAAGAGACGGTCGTCAGCATGGCTGACACGACTGTCGCGGTAACGGTCACTGTCGCCATGATGAGAAGACAGAAGGGAGGAGGCCAATTGCGACTGGCGGGAAGAAAAGATATAGCGAGAAAGAGGAAATAGAAAGGCTGCGAGTCGTTGAAACCGAAGATTAAAAGAGAACACAAAAAGAACCAGATCAGCTCACGGAGAGCAAGTCAATCGCGGCGTGTCGGCGGCGAGATCGATCGGAAGGCGGTCCAGGTCTCTGCGACGAGTAGACAGGACTTTTGTCGCAATGCAGCGGCGACCAGGAACGGACGGCCGAGCCTTCAATCGAGAGTGTTGCTGAGGAGGTTGGGCGGTAATAGAGACATGGGAGAGGAAAAGCTCTCCAGCTGGTGGATGATATGCTCAAGGTATATTAAACCTGCTGCTAGGGCTGTCTCGAACCAGTCATTACGAGTACATAATCGTACTCGCACTCGCGCCTTCCTTGAGGTCACAGTGCATGCACTCTGCAGAAACGCGAGCATGTGGCAGCGGCGAGAAGGCGCTAACGGCAGCCGAACGACGCCAGTGGCGCTAAGTTTCCTTTCCTTTCCTTTCCTTTTTTATGTTATGTTATTGTATTTTATTTTATTTTAGTTTTGTTCTTGTTTCCAAGAAGTCTTCATTCCTTTGGATAAGACGGTCAGCAGACACGGAGGGGGAATTGTGCCAAAGCCGCTGTTACCCTTTGAGTGCCGTCTGGGGTAGCCTGCAAATGGCCTAGACAGCGTTGCATATTTTCATGACCGAGTCGCACAGAGCAGATTAAAGAAAATGAAAGTGAGCTGTGGAGAACAAGACGGTGGAGTAACTGGTACGCGCAACTCGCATCTGGGCCCAAGCTCTGCCAAGGATGGCAATTAATACGACGTACGGAGTACGAAGAGTACGAGTACTCGTACAGGGCAGAGAGCCCACTGTTTGTAGCACGCCCGCTTACTACTAAGATGGCAAGTTTCAGCGCACGTGCTTGGCAGGCTGACAAGTAGAAGAAAACCCCTCCCGCCCGGATTGCCTGTGGTCAAATGACGGCCTGCAAATAAACGGATAGCACGTACGAGTAGGTGAGCACACCACCCCTGCTCTGGGCCTCCCGGACCACCACCCAATAGCATGCAGCCGCGGGGGAGCATCGACACGGCCTATGCATCAGACGCACTGCTGCAAGTCGGTGAGCATCTGCTCACGCGGCCGAACTTGGGATGCACCACTTGTCGGGTCCTGCAGGCCATGACCTGCTTGCTGTCGCTTTCGGCCAAAAGCTCACGGATTGTCCAACATCCAATACGAGCTAGTATTATCTTACAACGGCATGTAAGAAAAAGATACCTCGCAAGAAATAAAAAAACGATACACAAAGCAAACATGACCGCTTCGCATTCTCCCAGCCCCGACCTCAGCTATCCTACCACTCCCACTCCCCGCCCCCTCCCCTCGTATCTTATCGTATCTTACACCCATATCAATATGTAGCTGGACATTAATCC
>JRUC01000898.1:0-10408 GCA_000806385.1 Leptographium procerum | reverse complement strand
GTGTGTGTTCGATCGTGAGAAATTTTACTTTGGTGGAAACACGCTGTATTGTTTCGAAAACGGCAGTTGCATCTGGGCCTGCAGGACGCGCCTTCCACAATCCTTGCGGCCTTACGCAGCTGTTGTGGTTCCATAGGATCTCGGCACCCCTTCGTTTATTTTCATCGTCTTTTTGTTATTACGCCGCAAACCCAATGCAGCTCTGGTCGAGGCTCAGCGGCAGAAAGGCCCGCTTTGGGTTTCATTTTTCGTTCCTTTCACAACGCTGCTGTCTTCCATTGCCCAGTCCTGAAAGGATTGGCATGAGAGAAGCCAAGGCAGCAAGGGTGGCAGGAAGACCACTGCCTGAAGAGATTTCAGGATTGTCCGGGGAATCGTCCAACCAGAGTACCGAACTGCCATCCACACATGCAATCATACCCCCCGGCCAGCTCACGCCGCCCCGGAACGGCAGATGCACCATGCCGGACCATACAGAACAGCGAGCCGGACCACCATATCAGTAGTCCACGGCGAAGCATGGCGTATAACCTGTTCGTTGTTCCTGGTGCCGTTCCTTGCGAGAGGTGGGGACAGGGGAGGACGGGATATTCGACTCGAAGCCTGCGGTGCGTCTATCTGGTTTGCTAGTGAGGAGGCCAGCGAATAATTTCTCTGGGTCCGTTTCATGTTATCTCACCCGCCCGCTCTCACACACCTAGTAGCGATGTGTGCACTCTTGACTCTCATTTGACTGACATCACCACGCTTATTGGCTCGCGCTAGCGCTTACAATTTCCCGACTCTGCCCACACTGACGTGTTCAATTACGAGACGTCGAGCCCGACAAGGCACCAAGCGCACTGCAACTGCAACTGCAGGCTGAATGAACGTGTGCTAGTCTCCCTCTATCATGCAATACAGTCTTCTACTCTACTTTGAAAAAAAAACCACACATGCACTACAGCCGTGGGGTGGGAGCGAATCAGACTCCAAGGAGAGGATGATATGCCTTGGATGTAATCCCTAGAGGGGGGGGCAATATCGCGAACTCGGCAGTGCCGAGGAAGGGGGAAGATAGCGGCTTTAAAGTGTTTTATTAGTAGAGTAACCGCGTCCATGAAAACATTTCACGACGAGGATGACTAGGACTCCATATGGGACCTGTCTACCTGACGCAGCTGCATCAGCTTGCCTGCTCTCGCACTCGCGGCCTATTTCGTGCCTTTGCGGAAGTGGTCGTATGAGTTCAGCCACGAATTCGCTGTTCCGTTGAGGACTGGGCTTCCCTGCCCGACCGCGGTCATCCTGCATCTTAGCAGGACTGCTTTTTTGTATCATGTATGTTGTGCTGTCGTGGCTCCTTTCATTCGCGCATTTCACCCCTTCCATGCGCTAGACGCGGCGCTGGGGATGTCGTACTCGTTAGCACGAAGGGGTGTTTGCGCAGACTGGCGCCAGGGAACACACCCGACTTGCTGATTCTACACAGTATGTGGCCTGGCTGCCACTGAGGGTACGAGTAGGAGGACTGCTATAGGCTCTCGAGAGGGAGCCGACCAGGTTAGCTGGGGGAAGGGTATGAAACAAGAGCAAGCGGAGACTTGACGTCGATATGTGCCTCTGCCTTGATTCGCATAGCCTAAGATCTGGGACAGAAGCAAGGTCTCCGCAAGCAAGTGGTCCAGTGTCGGGTCGGGTTTCCTAACGCGCTGTGTTATACAAGCCCAAGATATGGATACCGGAACACTGGACATGATTCTAATGCATGGCGTGGTAGAGGCGAAAGAACAAAGGAAGAGAGGCCTTTGCAGACAGCCAATGCGAAGTGATGATGCCCCAGTTCAGTGACGCCCTCTGTTGGACGCAGAGCTGCGAAGTGATGGGAACAAAGAGGCTGGGCAAGCTGGGCAAGGAGGGCAATGGATTCCTGTCTGCGTAGCATCTACCAGCTCCAGGCTTTTACTAGGAAGAGGCAAAGCAGAAGCTCGTTTCGGCACTGAGGGGTTTACATCAGGACATCCTCTAGGTCTCGAAAAGGAGCACACAAACGTATAGCATTGATCAGGGGAGAAAGAGGGAGACTAAGCAAAAGTCTACACCGTCTTTTTCTTGTCCTTTAAGACCTTTTACTCCCTCCTGCTGCTGAATTCCTATCTGCTCCGAAGCGTGCGCATGGGGATCTGTTCCGCCGAACTTTACTGGGAAATGATGACCAGCTTATCGAAACCCTTGGCCAGCGCTTCCTCGCCGCCGGCAGCCTCGATCTCTAGCTCTAGGTCAGCCTGAGCCTCGCGGTAGAGTACATTGGGCTCGCTGGCCATGCGGAAGTTGTACGCGGCCTCCTCATCGCTGATAATCTGCTTCTTGAGCGAGCCGGCGGCAGCGGCAGCCTCGATACGCAGCTGGATGTCGCACGAGCGGTCCAGGAGGCCGAAGAGGAAGCCGGCCTCGTCGACGGTGCTGCCGACAGTCAGCAGGCCGTGATTCATCAAGATGGCGGCCTTGTGTGCAGGCGCGAGCGCCTCGGCGATGCGCTCACCCTCGTCGTCGCCAAAGACGATGCCGCCGTACTGGCCGTAGACGGCGTGGGCGCCGTACAGCGTGCAGACGTCCTGCGTCAGCATCTCGAGCGGGCGTCCAAAGGCGGCCCAGGCGCGGCCGTTGCGCGTGTGGGCATGGGCCACAGCGTGGACGTCGTGCGGCCGCGAGCGGTGGACGGCGCGGTGGATGAAAAAGCCGGCGCGGTTGGCCGTACGCAGGCCTGTCGTCGGGTTGGCATTTCCGGCGGCGATGCGGCCCGTCTCGATGTCGAGCAGCAGCATGTCGCCTGCCGTCAGCATGCCAAAGTGGCGCGACAGCGGGTTCATCCACATCAGGCACGGGAACTCGGGGTCGCGCACCGAGATGTGGCCGCTCTGGCCCTCGGTGAAGTTCTGCCGCGCAAAGTGGCGGAACGTGGCTGCCATGTGCACCAGGATGTGCCGGCGCTCCTCTGCAAAGCTAAGAAAGGTCGGGATATCTGCGGCGGTCGCGGTCAGCTCATGGGGACGCGCATACTTCATGGCTATTGGCTTCATGGGTCTCATGGGCTTCATGGGGTTCCTTGTTCTCACCTGGTAACAGATCGCCGTGCGAGATGGCCTGCAGCGGCGTCACCTCCTTCTCGGTCGGCTCGGCCGGCTGCTTCTGGCTGACAGCACTGACTTCGACGGTCGCAGCGGGAGCCATTTTTTTTCTCTTTTTTTTTTTATAGATCTGACGGGTCTTATGAAAATGGGAACTGTCTTTGTCTCTGTTTGGTCTCCTGGAGATGGTTCATCCCTCGTGTAGGATTCAAAAGAGATGAAGAGCTGGGCTCGCTCAAAACCTGATGGAATGCAGGTTTATGCTACCTGCCCGCCACGGGAAAGACCTGCCTCCGATGGGGTGGCACCTGGACATTTCCGATCGGGATGGGAGGAGTGGAGGCGCCGATAGCGACAACGGAAGCTATCAGTCTTCGCAAGCCGGCTTCATTTTGATTCGCCTCCACGCTGATTTGCGGAATAGCGTACTGTTAAAGTATCACGTGAATCTCTCTTAGGAGCTTTGCTGCCGGTAGATGGAGTTATAGTTTATCCGCCCCTACCTGCCCCACTCCTCTGTAGGGAAGCTCGCCGCCCTGGTGAACTTTTTTTTGTGCACAGGCTTCAGCGGGGCCAGATTCTCCTTATTTCGCGGCGTGACGACTAGAGCAAAGCACACCCTTCTTTGTGAAGAACTGAGCTTCATTTCCCCCACGCTCGCGTCTTTGAAGCTTCCATATTCGATCGCCTGTTTAGACAGTTTCCTTTTGCAGTGAACGCATTGCATTCTCGAACGCGCGACCTGACAGAACGGCCTCTCCCTAAGGCAGCTATACCTCACCCCCACCTACTTTTCGAACGAGATATAGACAGGGAAGTTTATATCCCGAGCTGCCAGCCGAATAGCCATTCAAGATGCAGGCTCCAGTGTTGGTGATGAGTACGTACTTGATATCTTCGGCTGCCCTGCTCGAACGACCTCCTGCAGCCTTGTGACGACCCCTGATATCTCTTTGGGCGTAGGCTGACAAAACTTCTTTGCGTGCAGACACCCAGGGTGGTGAACGGCAGACAGGGCGCAAGGCCCAGCTATCCAACATCGCTGCTGCAAAGACGTAAGAACGACAAACCGCCTACGGGCACCCTTCCCTGTTCAGATGCTGGGGGATGTTGAGAAGTACACAGTCGTGGCGATATCGATGCTGACGGTATGGTGGGGTATATATATATAGTGTTGCCGATATCATTCGGTCGTGTCTGGGTCCCAAGGCCATGCTCAAGATGCTCCTCGACCCCATGGGCGGCATCGTGCTGACCAACGACGGCCATGCGATCCTGCGAGAAATCGAGGTCTCACACCCGGCGGCCAAGAGCATGATCGAGCTGAGCCGGACACAGGATGAGGAGGTTGGCGACGGCACAACGACGGTGATCATCCTGGCAGGCGAGATCCTGGCCCAGGCTCTGCCACAACTGGAGCGCAACATTCACCCGGTAGTGATCATCGCGGCGTTCAAGCGGGCGCTGAAGGACGCGCTCGAGATAATTGACGACATCTCTCTGCCCATCGACATCAACGATGACAAGGCCATGTACGGCCTGGTGTCCTCGTCGATCGGGACCAAGTTTGTGTCTCGGTGGTCGCAGCTGATGTGCGACCTGGCCCTGAAGGCAGTCCGCACAGTGGCGTGGGATGCCGGGAACGGCAAGCAGGAGGTGGACATCAAGCGCTACGCGAGAGTGGAGAAGGTCCCGGGCGGCGAGATCGAGGACAGCCGCGTGCTGGACGGCGTGATGCTCAACAAGGATATTACGCACCCAAAGATGCGGCGGAAGATTGAGAACCCGCGCATTGTGCTGCTGGACTGCCCGCTGGAGTACAAGAAGGGCGAGTCGCAAACCAACATTGAGGTCACCAAGGAGGAGGACTGGAACCGCATATTGCAGATTGAGGAAGAGCAGGTCAAGGCCATGTGCGACGCCGTCCTGGCTCTCAACCCGGACCTGGTGATCACGGAGAAGGGTGTCTCTGGTGAGTTCATTTGGCAGTCTGAAGGAAAACGACTGATTGGCAAGATTTGATAGCAGAAGATGTCGAGCTGCTTCTGAATCTTTGACACCGACACTGACACATAACACTAACCATTTCCACAGACCTTGCCCAGCACTACTTTGTCAAGGCTAATGTGACGGCCCTGCGCCGTGTGCGGAAGACGGACAACAACAGGATAGCGCGGGCGACGGGGGCGACGATTGTGAACCGGGTGGAGGACCTGCAAGAGAGCGACGTGGGCACGATGTGCGGGCTGTTTGAGATTGAGAAGATCGGCGACGAGTACTTTACGTTCCTGACAAAGTGCAAGACGCCCAAGGCCTGCACGGTGCTGCTGCGGGGGCCGTCCAAGGACGTGCTGAACGAGATCGAGCGGAACCTGCAGGACGCCATGGGCGTGGCGCGCAACGTCATCTTCCACCCGCGGCTGTCGCCGGGCGGCGGCGCGACGGAGATGGCCGTGTCGGTGCGGCTGGCGCAGCTGGCCAAGAGCATCGAGGGCGTGCAGCAGTGGCCGTACAAGGCGGTGGCGGACGCGCTGGAGGTGATCCCGCGCACGCTGATTCAAAACGCTGGCAAGAGCCCGGTGCGTGTGCTGACAGACCTACGGGCGAAGCACGCCGAGGGCAAGAGCTCGTGGGGCATCAACGGCGACACGGGCGCCCTGGCGGACATGAACGAATACGGCGTGTGGGAGCCCGAAGCCATCAAGGTGCAGAGCATCAAGACGGCGATCGAGGTGAGTTTTTTTTTTCCTTCCTTTCTTTTTTTTTCCTTTTTGTCTTGTTTTGATTTCATTCTATTATTCTATCTTCATTTCCCGCAACCTCATGAACTAAAACTAACGTCCGTTACAGGCGGCTTGTCTATTGCTTAGAGTGGACGACATCTGCAGCGCGAAACGGGCACAGCCGGGTGTTGGCACGGGAGGAGGCGGTGGAGATGAGTAACTGTAAAGGACCGATCGGTGGCACGTTGTAGATGTGTTTATCTAGACGAGAACTAAAAAAAGGGTCAAAGTCAACATACAGAGGGGAAGACAAATAATACATGGTAAACGCTGTGACAATAGTAACAACAGTGACAACAGAGGATGA
Organism: Leptographium procerum; assembly: GCA_000806385.1. NCBI lineage: Eukaryota > Fungi > Ascomycota > Sordariomycetes > Ophiostomatales > Ophiostomataceae > Leptographium > Leptographium procerum. The sequence goes on along the minus strand of JRUC01000898.1, from coordinate 4,211 downwards.
CACATCGCTGTGACGGTGGCCGAGAGAGACAAAAAGACATACAGTAAGAGAGGAAGAGAAAGAGTAGAAGAGAAGGAGTAGAAGAGAAGGAGTAGAAGAGAAGGAGTAGAAGAGAAAGAGAAAGAGAAAGAGATGAAGAAGAAGAAGAAGGAGGAGAGCATACCCTTGCCCTATCATCTGTGGGACCTCTGTTGTACAGTTCAATGCCCGTCCGGGCCTTTTTGAAAGCGGTTTCCGCGTATCTTCTAGTATACCCAAATAGACTTCTGAAGGCTCTGAAGCGTTGTGGGGAACGACCGAGTTTTGTGACCCCCGCTTCCGCACTCTTGCATAGCTTTGCGAGGGGAAAGGAGAGTAGCGCCGCTTTCAGTCGTCATCGTCATCGTCCTGGATAAGGAGGCCGGGTCCGTCTGCGATGGGCACCGGCTGGGGGACGGCTTGCGCGCTGCCGTTGCTGCTGCCCCGATCGCCGGTGTTGGATGCAGCGGCCTTTGGATCTGATGCGGAGATGCCGTTTCTTCCGTTTGGCGCAGCCGCTGTTACTTCAGACACGCCTTTTCCTGGTGGCTTCTCTGATGCTGATGCTGATGCTGATGCTGATGCGGATGCGGATGCGGTTGTTGCAGCAGCCGTCTCTGCTCCTGTTTCTCTCGTCTCTCCTTCTACTGCTGCTCCTTTTGCCTGGCTATTTTTCGCATTGCTACTGCCATTGCTATTGCCATTGCCATTGCTATTGCCACCTCCTCCTCCTCCTTCTCCTCCCGTTTTGGCCTTGGCCTTGCGCGCCTTGGCCTTCTCGCGCTTCTCGCGGTTGCGCTTGGTCTTGTCGTCGTCGCGGGCCTCGCGCTCGATGCGGGAGGCCTCAAAGTCGGTCTTGTCGCGGTCTCGGCGCGCCTCGTCGTCGAGCTGGCGCAGCCGCGCGTACTCGCGGCGGCGGCTGGCCTTATAGACATGGAACTCGCCGCTGCCAGCGCCGGAGCTGGAGCCCTGGACGTTGGAGATGATCTCGGGTGGCGCGGCAGCACGGCGGGCGACGAGGGCGCTGCCAGCGCCGGCCGACGTCAGCGGCACGCGGATCTCCTGGTCGGGCTTGGCAAAGAGGGCATCGACGGTGGCAGCCTGGGCTGAGACGGGAGTCAGGGCACGCTTCTTGACCGGGCGCCGGGAGCGGCGATCGGCCGAGGTGGGGATAGACTCTGGACCGTCGCCGGACATTGTGAGAGAGAGAGAGAGAGAGAGAGAGAGAGACAGAGAGAGGGCGTGTTTGCGTGTTTTTTGTGTGGGTGTAGTGTGGAGAGAAAGAGGAGAATGCAAGCTGCAAGCACTTTCAGACCAGAACTGCTCTGAAAATTAAAATAAAAAAAATAAGCCTCGCGACCTGCGCCACAGCCTGCTCTACAGCCTCATGTGGCTCATTAAAAGTGGATCTACCAATTTACGGCGTTGCTCTAAAAAAGTGCCGACTGCGGCCTGTCACTTGTGCAGGCTCCACACCACCGAAACAGACCACGCCACCAGTCCTTTTTTTTCTGCTTTCTTCTTCCTTGCCGCCGAGCACTGGGGGACCCTTCGTCTTTTGAACGGGCTGGACGACTACTCCGTGGTCCCGTATCCATATCGTATGCATCTTTTCACCGCTCGACGGGCTAGATTGCGCAATTGGGGCTCCGGGGAAGGACCAATCGTAAGATTCTCCTTGCATATCTGACTTGTCGTCGACTGTTTGCCGCCAACCAGGGCATTGCAGAAGTCAAAGACCCGCGGGAAGGATGTCAAAAAAGGTAAGATAACTCTCGTCTGCCGTCTCCACTGGATCCTCCTTCAACGTCAGCGGGGTTTTTGTGCGTCTGCTCAGACACCTCCTGGCTCGACTCTGTGACAACGGCTTCGATTTGGCTTTTTCTTTTTGCCTTTTTTTTTTCCCTATCTTTCCTGTTTCTGTTTCTTCTTTCTTCCTTTTCCATCTTCTCGGCCTTTCCTATCTCTCTGTTGCCCGTATTTTCTTTTGGCTCACAACCTCTGGGCGTTCAGGACGAGGATATAGAACTAGAATCCGATCCAATATATTTCTCTTGTCCCGTTTAAAGAGGACAGGCTTCTCTTTATTCACATAGGCCGTGTGCTGCAACGATACTATTATACTCTTCCTATATTTCCCCCCTCACCGCAACCGACCATGGCAAAGCCTAGGCTCATCATCGTCGTCCGGCATGCCCAGTCTGAGGGTAACAGTATGCGCTCTCCCTTTTCCCTTTTCCCCTCTTTCGCTTTAATTGCCCGCTAGTCTCCACTTATCGACTAACCAGACCGACTGACAGAGAACCGCGACATCCACCAGACGGTGCCGGATCACCGTGTTAAGCTGACCAGCGAAGGGCGGCAGCAGGCGCTGGATGCTGGGCGGCGGCTACGGGCGATGCTGCGGGCGGATGACACGCTGCACTTCTTTACGTCGCCGTACCGGCGGACGCGCGAGACGACGGAGGGCATCCTGGAGACGCTGACATCTGACGATCCGGAGCCGTCGCCGTTCAAGCGGAACAACATCAAGGTGTACGAGGAGCCGCGGCTGCGCGAGCAGGATTTTGGCAACTTCCAGCCGTGCAGCGCCGAGATGGAGCGCATGTGGCAAGAGCGCGCCGACTACGGACACTTCTTCTACCGCATCCCCAACGGCGAGAGCGCGGCCGATGCCTACGACCGCGTGTCCGGCTTCAACGAGAGCCTGTGGCGCCAGTTTGGCGAGGACGACTTTGGCAGCGTCTGCGTGCTAGGTGAGCTATCTTGGGGTCCTTTTTCTTATTTTTGTTTTAGACCCTTCTTTCTTCCATTCAAAGCTGACGGCGAGACAGTGACGCACGGGCTCATGTCGCGGGTCTTTCTGATGAAATGGTACCACTTCAGCGTCGAGTACTTTGAGGACCTGCGCAACATCAACCACTGCGAGTTTCTCATCATGCGCAAGAGAGAAGACAGTGGCAAGTTTGCGCTGGAGACGAAGCTGCGGACCTGGTCCGAGTTGCGGCGCGAGCGGGCGGCGGCCCTCAAGCAGAAGGAGGAAGAGGCGGCGCGCGAGGCGGCTGCCGCTCACGGCAACGGCAGCGGCAGCGGCAGCAGTCTGGCGATCAAGGACAAGGACAAGGACAAGGACGGCGCCAAGCTCGAGCGCGCAGCCATGGCGTCGCAGTCGTCTGCCTCCATGGTGCCGCTGCGGCGCTGGGGTGGCTGTCCGAACGGCTGCAACCACGACAAGAGCTTCAAGATCCGCTCCGGGCTGGCCGAGCTCATCAAGCACGACGGGACGGCAATATACCCGGACAGCAAGAGCAAGGGAGGCAGCAACAGCGGCAGCGGCAGTGGCAGCGGCAGCAGCATTACGGTAGCGTCTGCTGGCAAGACTACCGCTGCGTCCATTGCGAGCAACGGCAGCAGCAGCATCATCAACACCACTAAGACGGGTGGTGTAGCTGTGTCTGGCGCCAGCAACAACATCAACGATAGCAGCAGCAGCAGCAGCAGCAGCCGCCGGCCGGCAGGGCTGGCAGTAAGGCGTTTTCAGGCTGTCGGCTACAGCGACGACGACGACGACGACGGCGCGGATGGGGATGACGACAGAGGGGATGACGATGGGGATGATGATGATAGGGACGACGACGTGGACGACAACACGCGAGCCTCGTCGCCGGCGCCAGCGGACACGCCGGTTGGAAGCGTGAGCACCAGCGCGACAATCAGCACGAGCGCGAGCAACCGGCTCGGAGTCGCTGTTCATGGTGTCGATGGAAGTAGCTACAGCAGCAGCGGTCACGACGGCGGCAACGGCAGCGGCAATGGCAACGGTAACGGCAACACCAGTGGCAGTGGTGGCGGCCTGGTGCCGCCACAGATCGACGTGATGCGGGCCCGCGAGGAGATTGTGTCGTCGCCAGACGCCACGCCGTCGTTCATCACACCGGAAGCCCGGCAGCGGTCGATGCCGACGCCAAGCACGGCGACCCCAGATCGCAGACCGTACCTACACGTCGGCCGCGACTTTGGCGGCACCTACAGCGGCCACACGAGCGATGCCGACTCGTCCGAGGACGAGCGCGTTCGGCGGCGACAACAGCACCATCAGCACTCTGGCGGTGGTAGCAGCAGCAGTGAGGTCCACGAAAAGACGGGAAGCTCTGCCACGGTCGATTTCGCCTCTGCAACGGCTCTGGCTGCTA